>VDCT01000314.1:0-15504 GCA_009763385.1 Coix lacryma-jobi var. lacryma-jobi
ATCTCGGAGATAGCTTTCCCTTTGACATAAACCTCGAAGACCTTGAAAGGTGACACCTTTAGATAGACATAGTCCCCAATCTGGAATTCCAGTCCGTCGTCTGACATCCGCATAACTCTTGTCTTAGAATGAGCTGTCTCAGGTTGCTTTGATCTGCCTGACCTGTTCCTCAGCTTCCTCTATAGACTCGGGCCAAAGACTTCCTTTCTCCAACCTGATTCCAGAACAGAGGAGTTCTGCACTTCCTGCCATACAGGGCCTCGAAAGGTGACATCTTCAGACTGGCCTGATAGCTGTGTTATAGAGAACTCTGCATATGGCAGACTCACATCCCAACTCTGGCTGTTCTGAAGCGCACTGGCTCTCACATATCCTCCGAATATGATTCACCCTCTTGTCTGAATCCAGAGCTGAGGGTGATAAGCCGAACTGAAACTGAGGCGAGTGTCCATAGACTCATGCAACCGCTTCCAGAATCGGATGTGAACTGTGTACCTCTGTCAGATACTATGACCTTAGGTACCCCATGCAAGCAAACAATGCGGGACATGTACAAACTCTGCAAGTCTATCTCCCTATATGTTTCCTTGACAGGAATGAAGTGAGCCACCTTGGTCAAACGATCAACTATGACCCAGATAGAATCATATCCGACTGGGTCTGGGCAAACCAGTGATGAAATCCATGCTGATCTCTTCCCATTTCCACTCGGGAATCTGAGAGGCTGTAGCAAACCAGCTGGTCTCTGATGTTGGGCCTTAACCCTCTGACAGTGTCACAAAGGCCACATACTCTGCTATTTCCTCTTCATCCCCTACCACCAGTAATACTGCTTCAGATCCTTGGTACATCTTGGTACTGCCTGGGTGAAGAGAGTAGGCTGAATCATGAGCTTCTCTCAAGATCAACTCCTTGATAGCCTTCACATCTGGAACACAGATCCCTGCCTCTGAACCATAAGACACCCTGATCATCCTCTGTGAACCCTGGGGCTTTGTCCTCCTTGATCGACTCGTCTGATCTCCAGAAGATACTCATCAGTGAGCTGTCCTGCTCGGATATCATGCTCAAGTGTCGAATCAACCTCCATGGCTACTGCATCAGTGTGGCCGAGAATACCCCAAGTTGAGCTTCACAAACTCTTCATGCAAACTCGGGCTGCTGCTCCTTGATCTCTAGCACATTACAGTAAACCTTCCTACTCAAGGCATCTGCAACAACATTCGCCTTGCCTGGATGATAGTTGATACTCAGATCATAGTCTTGATCAACTCGAGCCATCTCCGTTGGCGAAGATCTCTAGCACATTACAGTAAACCTTCCTGCTCAAGGCATCCTGCAACAACATTCGCCTTGCCTGGATGATAGTTGATACTCAGATCATAGTCTTTGATCAACTTGAGCCATCTCCGTTGGCGAAGAAGATTCAGATCTGGCTGGGTGAAAATATACTTCAAGCTCTTATGGTCAGTGTATATCTCTGTCTTCTTGCCCATCAGATAGTGCCTCCAGATCTTCAGAGCCTATGAACAACAGCTGCCAACTCTAGATCATGTGTAGGGTAATTCAGCTCATGCTTCCTGAGCTGTCTCGAGGCATAAGCAATCACCCGACCTTCCTGCATAAGCACACATCCCAGACCCTGACGCGAAGCATCACAATACACCGTGAAGTTCTTCTGGACATCTGGCATGACAAGAATAGGAGCAGAGGTCAATCTCGCTTTCAGCTCCTCGAAACCAGTCTGGCATTCAGGGGACCATACAAACTTGGCACCCTTCTCAGTCAGTCTCGTCATCGGCTTCACGATCTTGGAGAATCCCTCAATAAATCTGCGATAATATCCCGCCATACCGAGGAAACTCCGTATCTCAGTAACGCTCTCAGGTACCTTCCAGTCCAATATATCTTGGACCTTGCCTGGATCCACTGATACACCACCCTCTGAGATGATATGCCCCAAATATGCAACCTTCTTCAACCAGAACTCGCATTTGCTCAGCTTTGCATACAACCGATGCTCTCTGAGCTTCTGCAACACTAACCTCAGATGCTTCTCATGTTCTTCTTCAGTCTTCGAGAATATCAGGATATCATCAAGGAACACCACGACGAACAGATCTAAAAACTCCATGAAGACCTTGTTCATCAGATACATGAAGAAAGCTGGGGCATTAGTCAAGCCGAAGGACATCACTGTGTACTCATATAGCCCATATCGAGTCACAAACGCCGTCTTCGGGATATCAGCTTCACGAATCTTCAGCTGGTTATAACCTGTTTGCAGGTCAATCTTCGAGAACACATGAGCACCCTTCAACTGATCAAACAGATCATCAATGCGAGGAATCGGGGTACTTGTTCTTGATGGTAGCTTCATTCAATGCGCGGTAATCAACGCACATCCGCAGACCTCCATCCTTCTTCGGAACAAAGATCACAGGGGCTCCCCACGGGGATGTACTAGGACGAATATGCCCCTTCTCTAGCTGCTCTTGGATCTGCGTCTTCAGCTCGGCTAGCTTTTCGGCATCCATTCTATATGGTCGCCTGTATATAGGTGCAGTGCCAGGAACTAAATCAATAGAGAACTCAATCTCACGATCAGGTGGCATACCTGGCACTTTCTGGAAGACATCAGTGAACTCCTTGACAACTCGGATATCAGGTACCACGACAGCCTCATATGCTTTGGCTTCTTCTATCATCTTTGTCGGTGCTCGATACACAATCTCCGTGCCATCTGGATGCTTCACTGTGATGAGCCTCTGAGCACAATCAATGACTCCCTGGTACTTGCGTAGCCAATCCATTCCCAGAATGACATCAATACCTTGGGAATCCAGAACAATAAGAGAGGTGGGAAAGACTACCCCCCTTATGGTTAAGCTCACATTCGGGCACACATGCCTCGATATCAGTTCTCCTCCAGGAGAATTCACTAGCAGATGCTTTTTCATCAACACTCTATTCATATTATATTTAGATGCGCAGGGTGCTGATATGAACGAATGAGATGCTCCAGAATCAAACAAGACTGTAACTGGGTGAGAGTCAACAAGGAACGTACCAAACACCACATCTGGTGCCGTCTGGGCAGACTCCGCTGACACGTGGTTCAACACGACCACGAGTGTAGCTCTGGGGCTGGCCTGCAGGACGTGACTGCGGTGGAGCTGACTGCCTCAATGGACACTTGTTGGCGAAGTGTCCCATCTGGTTACACTTGTAACACGGGCCAATCTGACCTGCCCCCTGTGCTGGACGGGGTTGCTGCGGAGCTGGAAGACCCTGGCGAGGTGCCTGAGCCTGGCGGGGCGGCTGCTGCTGCTGCTGCTGAGGTGGAGCCTGGTACTGTGGAGCTGGGTGCCTGTACTGAGGAGCGGGCTGCCGGGACTGGGGCGGTCGGTACTGCTGCTGCTGGGGAATCTGCCTGGAAGCTGGAGCAGGTGGAGCGTAGCGGGGACGAGTAGAGCTGCCGGAGGACTGTCCCTGGAACGTCATCTTCCTCTTGCGATCGGCATCGAGGTCCTTCCGTTCCTTCTCCACTGCGAAGGCACGGTCAACCAGCTTCTGAAATGAGGAATACTCATTTGAAGCTAGGGCATAGCGGAGTCCTGGGTTAAGCCCATGCCTGAAGCGGATAACAATTTCATTATTGTTCAGGTAACAAAAGGAATGAACAAGGGTATATGAAGAATATATTTAATATGAAAGAATGACAGAGATCTTGCCTGAAGCACTCCTGCTTCTTATCATCTGTGTCCACGTCATCTGGGGCGTAACGGGACAGCTGGCTGAACCGCGTGAGATACTCACGCACTGTCATCGCGCCCTGCCTGAGATCCTGGAAACTCGCGGCGCTTCACCCTGATCTCGCCGAAAGGGACGTACTGGTCGCGGAATGCCCTGCGGAACTCCTCCCAAGTGATCGAGTCGGCGTCCGCATGAGCTGTGGTGTACGCAGTCCACCAGTTCTTCGCCGGGCCCTGAAGCTGGTGCGAGGCGTAGAGGGCCTTATCAAGGTCCCCGACATGGGCAAGCTGCAACTTGCCTGTAATCGTCTCGAGCCAATCATCTGCATCCATTGGCTCTATGGCATGGTGGAACACTGGAGGGCGCGTCGTCATGAAGCTCCTGAGAGTGTCATCTGGTCGGGGTGGCTGTGCAGCTCCTGCACCCTGAGCACCCTGAGCAGCCTGCGCCATCTGCTGCATGTGCTGCATCATCTGGGCCATGTTCTGCATCATCTGGTTCTGCACCTGGGCCATCTGGAGCGGGTCGTACGGAGGCGGAGGTGGATGGGGATGAGGCGGCTGGTTGCCACCTGCCCCGCTCCCGCCAGCGTTACCGGCGTTACCCGCGCTGCTCCTGGTGTCAACCATCTGTTACATTTTCCAGGAGTAAAAGTGAGATATGATAAATAGATATATAACAACCCTGATTTAGTTAGTTAATTCGATTAGTAAAATATTTAAACAAATGATGTCGCTGCAACCTGACGGTCGCAACACACCAACAATCATTACAAAGAACCAAAACATTACATATGCACAAGTACATGTCATTCAACGACCTACGAGATCACATAATTATGGCGGGCTTCTTACGAGTTTGGAGGACCTACTTTTAAACAAAATTTGAATTTTCAGCAGAGACAGGCTACAGAAGTGGGAAAAGGGGTCAGACTTTGTAAAAATAGTTTTGTAAATTCGACGACTGTCTAGGGTAGCGTCCTACGGTCAACACGGCTCCGATACCACTCTGTGACACCCCAATTTTAAGAACAAAATTGGAGCACAATATATGTATGCCAGGATCAATTTTCATACATATATCCACATCATAGTAAATATCAAAACAATGCTTTTATTAATATATCGAATATTATTACATAAATGACCCTCGGGTCTGAAAGAAAAAGTACAGACTCTCTCGACATCTAACTCTAATGAAGACTCTGAAGTAGTCGCGGAAGTCTGGACTCCATCTCCACAGGAAGGTCGACCGGGGGTAGCGCCATCCTAGTACAGGTCGTCAGGGTCGAAGCCACCGTCCTCTGGATTCTCTGGCTCCTCGTGAACGTAGCCACCAGTGTCTCCGTAATCGCCAGCGTCTGGGTGGGGTAGCAGGGGAACAAAGAGGAGGGTGAGTACATCGAAATGTACTCCGCAAGTGTAGGAAATTTATGCTTATGAGGCTTATAACAAAGGTAGGCTGACTTTGTTTGACTCAAGCGCCTAAAGCGACACTTCCTATTAGTCCTATTAATCCTATGCACCTATTTACTAGGTTATAGACGGACTCTGTAGTAAAGTAACAACACTCGGAGTCGCACCGAGCAAGCCACACTCGGAGTCACACCGAGCAACCAACACCTGAAGTCCATCAGGCAGCCGCACCTGAAGTCCATCAGATGACCCGAACCCAAAACCAACCAGTAACCAACTAATCTCGAAGAAGTCCAAGCCGCTCGTGACCGTGAGCACGGCTGATATACCAGTTTTACACTCTGCAGAGGTTGCACATCGTTACCCATGAGTCGTGCAGATCCCGTCACGCTAAACACTGCCAAGGTGCTTAGCAGGTTGCACTGCAAGGCCTTTACAAAGCCCCTCCAAGCCTGTGTTACACGTACTCTAAGGTTTCTCCCCTGTCCATAAGTCAACGACCCCAAGGGACCCCTCTTGAGCCACTAAACAAACCCCGTGTAGCATAACTTAGAGGAAACTAATTAATTAGCCAGGTCCAGCCCATCCAGATCTCATGGTTGCGCTGTTAAGCCGGGTTACAGGCTTCGAGAACCGGGGTCCTAGGGATCCAGGCAGGATATGTCTAGCACGAGCCCCGAACCAAAAACCAAAAGCAGCTGCCGAGTCCCACGGCACAAAACCACCAATACGGGTCCATCCTGCCGGATTTACCTAATAACCATGTTACTACAAAATTACCATGTCCACATTCGTTTCATAGTTCATTAATCAAGATTATAAACATTTTAACTCCCATCCCAACCATGACTGCAGGGCTAAGCAAGACACCTACCCAAACATCCCAACCAGGCGACAAGGATAAAATATACAAACTCTAGTAAACCCTAACATGGGATTCAAATTAATGACAAGCATGCATCTACAAGATCTGACTACTCTAGTACCAAAAGTAAAAATAAAGTAAGTGCAAGATGTTCAAGGACACTTGCCTTCGGACTGGGTCGAATCAACTGGGTCGCAAGGATGGTCTGGAGCGTCCTCGTACTCCGCACTCTCTGGCCCAATCAACATACATGGCACAATACATAGAAATAAATAACAGTACAACAAATAGTATGAAAACAGTAAACTAATAGATCTACTGCGTAGAGAACGAAATTATGAATCTAACGCAAGTTGAACGGGTCGAATCGGAGTTAAAATGCAAAGTTATAAGCATTTGAAATTGGATGACAGTTCTGTGAATAAACTGAACTCATTTCGTACTTAAAATAAATCAAAACAGAAATAAAAGTGCGGCAGGACCGGGCCTCACTTAGCTAGAAGTACAGGGGCTAGATCGCAAGGTTTCCGTGACTCAGTGAATAGTGCCGGATGGACGGCGGGTTGATTTCGGAGAAAGTGGGGGTCTCTTTAGCAAAATGCACCGGCGAAGGGGTATCGGCTGTTCTTGGCCGTCGATCTGGCGATGGCCGGCTGAGATTAGATCAGGGGCGGTCGGCGGTGGGTGGACCGCGCCTCGATTTGACGCAAACGGAGGGGCCAAACTGTAGGTTCTTCGTGACTCAGTGCACAGTGCAGATAGGACGGCGGGTTTTGTTTCAAGAAACTCCAGGGGTTCTTTAGAAAAATGGGCGCTGACGCAGGGCGGCGGCCGACGCGGCGCTGGCGTGGCGCCATGTGGCACGATCTGGGTGGTTCGGCGTGCCCCGTGTACGGTGGACCGCTGACGTGGACGGGGTGAACTGTGTCCACGGCGCAGACGCACCCGGTCTATACCGGTTCGGCCAGTGTTCTAATCTAGGTCACTCAATCAAGATCGGACGGTGGAGAGATGGGCACAGCTGTGACGGCGGCGGCGCGGCTCTGTCCGCGGCGGCGCGCCATGGATGGCCGCCGAGCTCGCTCGGGAGGTGCCCTAGGGGCTAGCAGAGGTAATAGGGAGGGTAGTGTTCGGATGAGGAACTCACCGCGAGGTCGGAGGTGGAGTTGGTGTCGCCGACCGTGGACTGGAGAGGGAGGACGACGGTGGCGGCGCGTGTGTTGCGGACGGAGCTCCGGCGCGGTCGCGGACGCAGTGCTTCCGCTCCGATTCACTTCGGGGTAGACCTTCAGGACGCGGTGTGTGATCGCGAAACCGAAGGAGGGGCAAACGAGGGCCGGTGGTGCCGGTGCGGCTCGCGGCTGACTGTCGGCGACGGCGGCGTTGCGGAGGTGCACCGGGGAGAGAGGAAGGGAGCTCGGGATGGGGAACAGGGGTGGCGGCGCGCTCATGCGATGCGATGCAGGGCTTAAAAGGAGGTAGAGGAGGGCGGGGTGGGGCCGAGCGGCGCGCACGGTGGAGCGTAGATCACGCTCGGAGCCGGTGCGGAAGACTCGCGCGGAAGGTTGGAGACGCCTGACTGGTGGGCTCCACTTGTCGGTGGCCGCAGGAGAGCGAGGGCGCGCGGGCCGGTGCTGGCTCGCATACGCGAGGAGGTGTGCGCGTGGAGGTGGGCTGGGTCGCGGGCCGGCGCGGGAGGGAGGTGGAGCGGGCCGCGGCTTGCGCTGGGCCGCGGGAGAGGAGGGCGCGGCTGCGCGTGGGGAGCGGGGCGCGGGGTGGGCCGCTGCGGCTGGCTTGGGCCGATCGGAAGAGGGGTGAGGTCCAGTTTGCTTTTTTTTTCCTTTTTGTTTTCTTCTCCAAATTCTTTTGAAACCAAATTCAAATCAGTTTGAAACAAAACTAAGTTGCAAACATTTCAAAATATTTTCCCTAGGTTTTGCAAATAAAATTTTGACTTTGATTTGATAAAATTTTATAAACCTTTTTATTTGTCTTCTAAATAGAATAAATCCGATTCGCGCTATACGGGTTTAATAAATTCTTTTTCACCCAATAAAATATGCAATGGCATGAATGCAACATGAAAATGATATATAAATTTTATTTTCCTCCTCTAATAAACTAGCCAACCTATTTAGTTTCTAAATTCTTTAATTAAATTGGGGAAAATTAAATCAGGGTGTTACAGCATCGGACGCTCCGATGTTGTCACATCGGACGCGCCTATGCCACTGTTTCAGAGAGGGTGCCCTGAGGGGCACATCGGACGCTGAGGGCCAGCGTCCGATGTCCATGTAGAGAGGTTCCAGAGAGGGTAACATCGCATCGGACGCATCCTTTGCGAGGGCATCAGACGCTGCCCAGCGTCCGATGCTCCTTTAAAATGTCTGACAGGTTGTACAGTTGACTGTTGGTCGAGGTCATCGGAGCGTCTGATGCCCCCCGCAGAGTGACCTGTTCAGTGCTCTATTGGATGGCCGGTTGGGGGGAGTATTTATACTCCTCCCCCTCCTCCATTAGAGTGTTCTTGCCACTTTCCTCTGCTGAGAAACACATTATGAGTGTGAGAGAGAGCAAGAGCCCTAGTGAGGTTGAGAGAATAGCTAATTGAGAGAATTAGTGACCTCCTAGTGAGAATTGAGTAGCAAGTGTGCATCCATCCATCTCTTTGGCCTTGTCTTAGTCAAGTGAGAGTTCTAGCTTGTTACTCTTGGTGATCGGCATCACCTAGACAGCTTGGTGGTGATCGGAGAGCTTGGTGATCATCCGGAGGCATTGTGGATGACCCAAGCCAAGTTGTGACCGGTAGCGAGCGATTCACCGGGCCGGAGTGGCCAAGAATCAGCTCGTAGTGAGCACTTGATCCTTGCGCGGATCAAGGGGGAGCGATACCCTTGCGCGGGTGCTCCAACGAGGACTAGGGGGTGTGCTGACACCTTTATACCTCGGCAAAAAGATCGTCGTGTCATCTCTACTCTCTTTACTTACGCATTTACATTTGAGCAATTCAATTCCGCAATTTACTTATTGTTCATCCATATTTGAATTGTCATGGTAGAGTAGAAATGTCATAGTATTGATCTTTTGTGCGGTTGATTCTAGAGAAACACACTTCTAGGCACTAGGGGGTTAATTGGGCTTGTTAGGATTTAATTTGTGCTAAAGTTTTAGAAAAGCTCAATTCACCCCCCCCCCCTCTTGGGCATCTTGATCCTTTCACCCGTCCACGGCCCGAGGCCGCGAGCACGCCACATCGTCAACCTCGAGCAAATCTGCGGCGTTGCGAGCTCCCCGTGTAGTGGCGGCTGGAAACCCTAGCTACGTTGAGAAGTAGGAGGCAGCGGTGGAAGTCGCCTGGTTTTTCCTTTTCGTACTTGCGCCTCGGGTTTTTCCTCACACGGTCGATCAATTAAGAGACGTGAAAAAAAAGATAAATGAGGGGGCAGGAGGATCGAACCGTGGGCTCAGGCGTGAGGGTCTTCGCGCGGGCGTGCAACGAGGGATGTGGATAATTGAGTATATATACCATATATTTAATCTGGTCTGTTAGATGTGGGTGAGTAAGGAGAGAGAAGATTATGAATCAAATCTAGATGGTTGATTTCTATGGAGTTAGTTTTGTGGGTACAATTTTGTGTGTAGATTTAATAATGTCATCTCAGTAGGGGACGTTGAACGCATCTTGGCCCCTAGTGGTTTCGGTGATTGGATGAAACACAAGATTACTGTGACTAACGTGTGTTTTGCAGAAACAGAGATGAGTTAGGTCACGGTAACGGCGACGATACGGGCATATGGAGTTCATGTCCCCTGGCGATGGAAATCGTTTCGGTTTTCAAAGGACGGACGACGAAGACGGTGGTAGGCTAGGCTAAGTGTCGCATGGTGTTGAAGGACACTTAGGTAGTCTTAGGTCTTTGTTTTTTCCTTTGGCCGTACTATAAAGAGGGGTGTGAATCAGTAGCTTGACCTAGATGAGTCTATTGAGGTAGGTGTGGTGCACACTTGTTATTTCATAGCCCTAGGTAGCTCAGAGAGATGCCTTATGTCGAGAGGAACAAAAGTCGTTAAGACCGCGTCGTGATCCGAGTTGATCTTGCCCTTGGTATGGGCATCGGATGCTGGATCAGTGGGCATCGGAGGCTCCGATGCCCACACCGACCTAGGGTTTGGTCTGGTGCGTGGCATCGGAGGCTCCGATGGTGCCACATCGGATCGTCCGGTGTCACTGTTTACTTGGGAGTGAACTGTGCAGGGCATCGGACGCCGGCATCGGACGCTGAGGGCCAGCGTCCGATGGCCATGCAGAGAGGTTCCAGAGAGGTCTTTTCGGCATCGGACGCGTCCGATGCAGGGGCATCGGACGCTCGCCAGCGTCCGATGCTCTATAATCATGTCTGACAAGAAGGTACAGTAGACCGTTGGACGGGGTCATCGGAGCGTCCGATGCCTGGCATCGGCGCGTCCGATGCCCCCGCAAAATACCTGTCTTGTGCTGATTTTGGATGGCCGGGTTGAGGGGTATATATACTTCCTTGCCTCCATCCATTTGAGTGTTCTTGCCACTTCCATCAGCTGAGAAACACCTTGTGAGTGTAAGTGAGTGCAAGAGCCCTAGTGAGGTTAAGTGATTGCTAATTGTGAGAATTAGACACCTCCTAGTGAGAATTGAGTAGCAAGTGTGCATCCATCCATCTCTTTGGCCTTGTCTTGGTCAAGTGAGAGTTCTAGCTGGTTACTCTTGGTGATCGGCATCACCTAGACGGCTTGGTGGCGATCGGAGAGCTTGGTGATCATCCGGAGGCTTTGTGGATGACCCAAGCCAAGTTGTGACCGGTAGCGAGCGATTCACCGGGCCGGAGTGGCAAAGAATCAGCTCATAGTGAGCACTTGATCCTTGCGCGGATCAAGGGGGAGCGATACCCTTGCGCGGGTGCTCCAACGAGGACTAGGGGGGTGTGCCGACACCTCGATACCTCGGCAAAAAGATCGTCGTGTCATCTCTACTCTCTTCTCTACGCATTTACCTTTGAGCAATTCAATTCCGCATTTACTTGTTGTTCTTTCATAAGTTGAATTGCCAGGCTAGAGTAGAAATGGTTTAGCGATAGTCTTTTGTGCAATTGATTCTTGTCAAACCACCTCTAGGCTCTAAGGGGTTAATTGGGGCTTGATAGGTTTTATTATCGCAAGAAGTTTTAGAAAAGCCCAATTCACCCCCCCTCTTGGGCATCTTGATCCTTTCAATTGGTATCGGAGCCTCGTGCTCTCGATTTAGGCTTAACCGCCTAGAGTTAAGATGTCCAGAGGTGATGGACCACCTCCCATGTTTGAGGGAGACGACTTTCCATATTGGAAAATCCGTATGGAGTCGTATCTAGAAGCGGTTGATGTGAAATGCCGTGATGCCGCCATAACCGGCTTTGCCAAGCCCAAGGAAGGCACAAGCCTTACTCCTAATGAGGAGGAAAATGATAAATGGAATGCAAAGGCCAAAAACATTCTTTTTTGAGGCATTTGCAAAGATGTGTTCAACCGTGTTCGGAACCACAAAAATGCCCATGATCTATGGGAAAACATTTGTGCGCTCCATGAGGGAACCAAGAGTGAGCGTGAGGAACGCTATCATTTAGTTATGCAAAAACTTCACTCTTTTGATATGCATGCTAATGAAAGTGCAAATGAAATGTACTCACGGTTGAATGTTCTTGTAGAAGAGCTAAATGGACTTGGCCTCACACAAATGCAACCATCCGATGTTGTGAGGAAGATTCTTTGTGTCCTTCCAATTGAGAAGTATGGACACATCGTGACGGTGCTACATCAAGGTGATCTTTCCACCGCTACACCAACTCAAATCTTGGGAAAGATCAATGCGCATGAGATGTACATGCACATCACACCAAGTGGTGGCTCTTCCACCGACAAGAAGAAGGACTTGGCCTTCAAAGCAAGCCATGACAAGAAGGGCAAGTCCAAGGCTATTGAGGTACATCATGAGAGCACAAGCGATGATGAAGATGATTCCAACATTGCTCTCATGGTGAGAAGGACCACCAAGATGTTGAAGAAGCTTCACAAGAATGGAGTCAACTTTGACTCAAGAAAGAAGAAGTTCTTCACAAGTAGCAAGAGGAGGCCAATCTCCGAAATGGATTGCTACAATTGCGGTGAGCTTGGCCATCTTGCCCATCAATGCACCAAGCCCAAGAAAGATAGCTACAAGAACAAGAACAAGAGCAAGAAGTATGACTCATCAAGCGAAGATGAGAAGAAGAATGACAAGTCATACAAGAAGAAAGATGGCAAGAAGAAGCAATACCACAAGAAAGGTGGGAAGGCTTACATTGTTGGTGATTGGCTCACCGACATTGACTCCTCCGGTGGCTCATCAAATGAAGATAGTGATGATGAGAAGGAGAAGGTGGCCGCTCTAGTCATTGGCTCCTCTACACCACCACCACCACCATCGCCATCATCATCTACACACCTATGCCTTATGGCCAAGGGTGACCGGAAGGTACAAAACGATGATGACTCTAGTGATAGTGATAGTGATGGTGAATTTGAGGCTCCCACTTATGATGAACTTGTAAAATTGCTAAATGACTACTCTAAAATCATAAGAAAGACTAGAGCTAAAAATGAGAAGCTTGTTAATGAAAATGAATCTCTTGTTGAAAAATGTGATCATGCTACTCATGCTAGTGATGAACTAAAAGATGAACTTGCTACTATGTCATCCACTATCAAGGAGCTCAAGTCCTCTAACAAGGAGCTCAAAGCTAAAAATGAAAAACTTGATAAGATGCATAGTGACCTTTCCACTAGTCATGCTTTGCTTAAGGAACAATATACTCAAGTGAAAGTAGATTATGATACTCTCACCATTGCTTATGATATGCTTTCATATGAGACACATGATGCTCCTAACCTTGTTGTTGTGTGACATAGCAACATCTTGTGAGGACTTGGTTAGTGAGCATGTTGAGCAAAGTGCTAGTGGCAAGGGCAAGAAAGTGGTTGAGGCCGATCACTATGATGACTATGTGAAGATCAAGAATGAGAATGCAAAGCTCAAGGTTGATCTAGAGAAGCTTACAATCACCAAGCAAGTTGTCATTCAAACTCATGATGATGACTATAGCATGACACTTGAGCTAGACATGCTAAAAGAAGAGAACAAGAGATTGAAGATGGAGAGGGACTACAAAATGACACCATCTCAATTGGAACTCCAACAAGAGAATGACAAGCTCAAGAAGGAGAAAGAGCACCTTACCACCGGTTTTGAGGAACTTCACCAAGGGTCAATGCCTTCAAAGTGAGCTTCTCATGAACACCGTCATGAAGACCAATAGAAATGGCATTGGCTTTCTTGAAGAGAAGATGAAGCAACGCAAGAGCATCACAAAGCCAAAGAAGAAGAAGATTGGGAGATGCTATGAGTGTGGAAAGGAAGGACACTTTGCTCATGCTTGTGAGGAGCCAAAGCCCACACCTTTGCCCAAGCATGCTAGACCCTTTGCTTTCAATGCTCACTACATGCTTAGACAAGATTCTAGTGGAAAAGTGAAAGTAATGTTTATGGGGCCACCTAACAAGAATAGACCAAGGCAAATTTGGGTTGCTAAGTCACTAGTTGAGAAAGTTAAGGGACCGCAACAAGTTTGGGTCCCGAAAGCTCAAGCTTGATTTCTTGTGTGTGTAGGTGAACTACAAGACCGGTGGATCACATTGGGTAATTGATAGTGGTTGCACTCAACATATGACCGGCGATCCCCGGATGTTCACCTCACTAGAAGAGAATGTCGATGACCAAGAAAAGATAACATTTGGTGACAATTCAAAGGGTAATGTCAAAGGATTGGGCAAAGTGGCTATATCAAATGATCATACCATCTCCAATGTGCTATTAGTTGCATCTTTGAGCTTCAACTTGCTATCCGTTGGGCAACTATGTGATCTTGGCTTTCAATGTTTGTTCACCGACAAGGAAGTGGTTGTAACCAAGAAAGATGATACACAAGTGATATTCAAAGGCTTTAGATACAACAATCTCTATCTAGTTGATTTCACCTCCGAAGATGCCAACTTGAAGACATGCTTGTTCACTAAGCAATCACTTGGTTGGCTATGGCATAGAAGATTAGCACATGTTGGAATGAACACTCTCAACAAGCTATTGAAGAAGGATTTGGTTAGGGGCTTGAAGAATGTCAAATTTGAGAAGGACAAATTGTGTAGTGCATGTCAAGCCGGCAAGCAAGTTGCGAATACACATCCAACCAAAGCCTTTGTGTCAACATCAAGAGAGTTGGAGCTACTTCATATGGATTTATTTGGACCAACAACATATGCAAGCTTGGGAGGAAATCTCTATTGCCTAGTAATTGTTGATGACTTCTCTATATACACTTGGGTATTCTTTCTTCATGATAAATCCGAAGCAACCCCTTCCTTCAAGAAGTTTGCCAAGAGAGCTCAAAATGAATTTGATGAGAAGATCAAAAAGATTAGAAGTGACAACGGAAAGGAGTTTGACAACACCCATATTGAGGAATATTGTGATGAAGTTGGGATCAAGCATGAAGTGTCCGCAACCTACACACCACAACAAAATGGGGTAGTTGAGAGGAAGAACCGGACTCTAATCACCCTAGCAAGGACAATGCTAGACGAGTACTCTACACCGGAGAGATTTTGGGCGGAAGCAATCAACACTGCTTGCTATGCATCAAACCGATTGTTCCCCCATCGTCTACTTGGCAAGACCCCCTATGAGCTACTCAACAACAAGAAGCCGGATGTATCCTTCTTTAGAGTGTTTGGGTGCAAATGCTACATCTACAAGAAGCGCCAACACCTAGGGAAGTTTCAACGTCGATGTGATATTGGTTTTCTTGTTGGTTGCTCATTGAAGTCCAAAGCATATCGAGTATTCAACCATGCCACCGGGATGGTAGAAGAAACATATGATGTGGAATTCGATGAATCTAATGGCTCTCAAGGAGAGCATGAGAATCTTGATGATGTAGGTGATGAACCATTGAGGGAAGCAATGAAGAACATGCCGGTTGGAGCCATCAAGCCTAAAGATGATGATGATGATGTGCAAGTCATTGACAAGCCATCCTCATCCAATGTACCACTTGATGATGACAAAGATGGAAGGGATCCAAATGAAGATACTCATGTCTCACATGATCAAATGGTGGTACAAGCTCAAGATGTTGGTGCTCCACAAGCGGCCCCTCAAGTGGTTGATCGAAGGACTACTCCTCTACTACAAGCTCATCCTCAAGATCTCATCATAGGGAGTCCGACAAGGGGTGTAATGACTCGCTCTCAAAAACTTGCTTTATTTATGGAACATCACTCCTTTATTTCTCTTGTTGAGCCTACCATTGTAGATGAAGCTCTAGGTGATCCGGATTGGGTGAATGCCATGCATGAAGAATTAAACAA
>VDCT01000315.1:0-18216 GCA_009763385.1 Coix lacryma-jobi var. lacryma-jobi
CGACCCAAGACAAGATTCCAGAGGTAAACTCACATATTGAGTAATCTCTTGCTAGTCTCTTCTTTCGGTTCACTTTTCCCTTCTATTCGCTATTTCTTGAAGAAATATAGGAACCAAATCCTGATTCCTTATGCTGCCAACTCCGACTCTTATCTCCTCGGTCCAATGGGATATTCCGACCCAACGGAGATTATTGAGAAGGAAACCCAAAGAATTCCCTTTAAATCTGGAATCACTTCACCGAATCACTGGCCGAACACCTTCAAGAACTGGCCTTTTCCCCCAATTGCTGGATGGCAAAATTGGTACCGGAGGATGTTTGAAAAAGCAGCAGCAACTGGGAAAATCAAGACATTGGCCATTGTCTGGAGTTATCTTTATCAGAAACACCCAGAAATGACCCTCTTCTGATAGCAGCTTCCCATTTCTGGTCTAACGCTATCAATGCTTTCATCTTCGGCCATGGTATGATGACTATCACCTTAGCTGACGTCTTCATGATGACTGGTCTGAATGTAATATTACCAGTATATCCTTACAAATACAAGAATAAAAGTAATCAAAGAGTTGTCAGTTCTGGATGTGGATGGGCTAAATACATTCAGACTTATATGGAGTCATCCAATACTGTTTCTGATAAAGAGCTGAAAGCCTTTATGAATATGTGGCTATGTAGATTAATCTTCTGTGGAAAATCCAATGAACCCACTCTGAACCATATGGTGATGGCTGAAGACTTATCTGCAGGCACTCAAATTCCATTAGGCAAATACCTCTTGGGGTCTGTCTATCATATGATGCATCAGATCACTCTCCAGATGCACAGGGTAGAGAAATTTCTTGCGTGAATGGTCCCTGGTGGCTAGTCCAGATGTGGCTCCAACTATATATGCATCAGATAGTTTCTGTGAGCCTTCTCAACCTGAGTTTCCCTTCAATTAATTACGCTGAAGGCAAAACAGCAAGAGTCAAAGCCTGTCAGACTTATGGAGAAGCAGCATCATCTATCAGCATCGATATGGACATTGGTCATCTCTTCAAGCTATTCTTCAAAGGCAGATAGTTTCTGTGAGCCTTCTCAACCTGAGTTTCCCTTCAATTAATTACACCGAAGGCAAAACAGCAAGAGTCAAAGCCTGTCAGACTTATGGAGAAGCAGCAGCATCATCTATCAGCATCGATATGGACATTGGTCATCTCTTCAAGCTATTCTTCAAAGGCTTTGGCAATGTACTTTGGCTTCCCTACAGAGAAAATGAAAATCTGACTCTTCCCTGCAAGTTTAACTACGAATCCGGCTGCGCAGACAAAACATCTATTGACATCTTCAATTCTTTCATCAAACCCTGTGTTTTGCCAGCCGAATTTCACCATGGAAGATTAGTGCAGTCCACCTATGAGTTCTACTATCCAAACATGGTGGCCAGACAATTAGGATGTGGTCAATTGCCCCCCAGACCTTTCTTCTCAACAATAATAAGGCCCAGAGAAATAATTACAGAGGGGATAGTGGCTAATAAAGTCTTTGAATTAGGATGGGAGCTGCCAACATATGAACCATCCCCATTTGGATAGTAGACATCACCCATCCTTCCTTCACTTCCTGGTGGAGGAGGAGTGCACGCTCATCACTTCAATGTGCCAGTTCACCCCTTGTGTCAAAACTTGCAACCTGACTTTGCTTCTGACCGTGAGGCAATTTCATCACACTTACCATTTTCCATTCTGGAATCCAATCCTCTTCTAACATTCGGCCATACATAGGATCCTGAGCCTGCACCTCCTATCAGAGTGATCCAGTATTACCTAGCTGGACCCAATCCTGCTCTCGGTTTCAACGCTCCAAGCTTGAACACCTTCATGAAGATCCCTGCCACTTCAACCATTATGCCTTCAGGAGAGAGAGAGCAAAAGAAAGGCACTTGAGAATGTCTCTTTGTCCAAGAAACCAAGGACCAAAAGGGATAAACTATCTCCCAAGGTACGAATCTCCCATTTTGTGCTAAGCAACTTTATTTGGCAATAAATCTGATCAAATCTATATTTCATCACTTGTTGTAGCCACAGGTCAAAGTCTTGAAATCAGGCCCTCCAGCAACTGCCAAACTATCTCCTGAAACTTCTACAAAAGATATCCAAGATGAGGCCGAAGACTCAAAAACTCCTGAAGGTTTAAGAAATGAAGAAACCGATGGAACTATAGGTAATACATTCGGCTATCCTCTTTTCTGTCGTCACATATTCATATTGCTTATTTGAAACAGATGAAATTCTAAAGAAACTGGGAGAAGAACCATCTCCTGATCATACTCCAAGCCCACCTCCTCTGAACACTCGACAAAGTCCTCGAGCAAGTCAGGACACAGCACCATCTGATGACCAATTAGCTCAGCAGGCAAAATTTTGTTTTCGAATTGTATTGCTTTCACCAAATACATTCAGTCTGCTAACACTCTTTCCCCCCTTTTTTAGAAAAATACCAAAGAGCCGACTGCGAGTTATTCTTTCCCTGCTGAAAATTATATCACTGAAAAGGGTGAAGAAAATACTTCCCAACACACTCTATCAACAGAAAACCAAGCTCGACTGAGGGAAGTAATCACTCTGTTGAACAAAGACATTGTCAATCTAGATCAAGATGCAGATCAGATAAGAGACATCCTCGAGCTCATTGATGAAGATATCCCCCCTGTTCTTCTGACCCATTTGGAATCTGCAGCTTGCCTCGACAACTTTGTGGGAATGGTAAGAAGGGCAACTAAAAATATATCATCCAGGGCCGCCTTGCAGAATGATAGGTCTTCAAAGAAGCTAGAGCTTAAAAATTTACATTCCCATATTCAAACCGCAAAAAGTTCCCTGGCAACTTTGGAGTCTGAACTGAAAGTCATGGAGGAGGACAAGAGCAAGTTAGAAGCCCAGCTAGCCAATCTGAATACCAAAATCCAATTCCACAGGGCTCGTATGGCTGATCTACCGAAGAACATAGAAGCAGACTCATTAAGGATAACTTTGGCTCTCAAAGAAGATCAACAAATCAAAGCTAAACTCTCCAAAATCCAGAACTCCAAAGATGAAGATCAAAAAGTATTAGATACTGTCAGCCGAATCAGAGCCGAGGCTATAAAGACGATCAATCAGTTTTTGAATGAGTAGACATTGATCCTGTAACAAACTAAGTGTGGCATACTTCGTCTTATGTAAAACTATCTTGATACTTTTATGCTTCCATTTGTCCGAGAATGCAATCGGCTTTCCTCCCTTAATGTTCCTGTAATGAGATATAGCCGATTGTCTTCATTTTCTGATAGCCGAATGAGCTTCAATTAAGAAGATAACCGAGTAGCATTCGACTTAACCGAGCCTGGCCCAGTAAAAACGGCCCAGCCGAAAGGAAAACCCTACTCCGTCGCCTAGCATTCTTCCCCCACTACTCCGTAGACTTCGCTATGACTCCTTTTCCGGCTTATAAATAAACCTTCTCTGTAACCTCGATTAGCACTTGCAGTTACGCATCTTTGCCTCCGCCTCTTCATTTCCTCCATTAGATTCAACTTTGGAAGAAAAAGCCCCAATTCTCGCAGTAATGGCGAACGGTGACGACCGCGGCAAGCGACCTGCTGAAGGAGAAGTAGAGGGCAGCAGAGCCCCGCAGCGCCAGCGCCATGGGTAAGAATCAGTCATTTTGCCCCCTTGCAATTTCTATCTCCTTGTTCATCCATTATTTCGATTTCGATTCTCCTCTTACTTTCTAGGATAAGATTCATCTCCAGCAGTCAAGGCCATCTTCTTCCCCGGCCCGAAACTCCGTCATCTGGATCTTCCAGCTCCTCCGACTCCTTGGATTCTTCCTCGGATTCCTTCTACTCCGACTGGTGGAGCCACCGCAACGCCTGCCGCTTCAACGAGGAAAGGGACAAGGCCCGAGAGGAGCTGAGCGAGGTCTCCAAGCAGTACGGTATCGACCAACTCGACTGGGAGGACCAGCGGAAACAACTCTACGACGCAATCTCAGGTCAGTGAAATCTTCGCCCGATTTCTTTTCCTCTAATCGAACTTGTCTGTCTGATACATTCTTTCCCCAATCCAGCGTTATCTGCAGAGGTTGAGCATCTGAAGATCGCGGGAACCAAGGTGGCCGATAAGGTAAACGCCCAGGGGGAAACCGTGGAGGCGCGCCTTGATGATGATTGGACGGCCGTGTCGATCAAACCACCATTCATGGCGTACACCACGGCGTTGCCTTAGGGCTGGCGGCGATGTCCACCCAAACGCGCGAGGACTTCTCCGCCATGTCGACTGGCTTCTATGGTGGCGAGCTCCCGGAAGATATCAAGGTTCTTCTGGAAAATTATGAAGATCACGCGACCGTGCTTGCCCAAGCTTCTGATGCCCAATCTGTCTTGAACATGTTGTTTGATGAGTAGTTTGTACCTAGGGATGCCTGTAAATAAACTGCTTTTCTTGTGAAACATCTGCTTCTGCGAAGTGCTTGTCTGCAGTTTCATGAATTACCGAAAGCAAAACCCTCGCATGATATCATCTCCATTCGGTTAGACTGGCATTTTTGCTCTAAAGGCGACACATGTCATGTCGGTTGTTCAATCATTTTTTCTGCTAAAGGCGATGTTTTTCATCGGCTAACTCATTGTATATGATTTTTCATGCACCGACCTCCATGCTGGGATGAAACTTCTTGAGAAATCTCCCATTAATAGCTCTAGAAAACTCTTCTCCCAGCAAGGTCTTCAAAATATATGCATTGACAAGCACATATCTTACTATCAGAAAAGGACCTTCCCAATTTGGAGACCATTTACCGAATGCTTTGTCTTTCGTTCCGATTGGCAATACAACCTTCCAAACTAAATCCCCTTCTTCAAAGTATTTTTCCTTGACCTTTTTATTGTAGTACCTGGCAACACGCAACTTGTTCTTCTCTATTTTCTCCAATGCCTTAAGACGAATTAAGTGTAAATCCTCTAGTTCGTCCATCATTAAACTTTTATAATCTTCTTTCTTTAATTCATTCTGCAATGTAACTCGCCTTGAACTCGATTTTAACTCCCATGGCAACACAACACAATGTCCATAAACCAACTCGTAGGGAGATACCTGAGTGGACCCATGACATACCATTCGGTAAGCCCATAATGCTTCATTCAGAACCGAATGCCATTTTTCGATTTTTCATCAATCTTCTTCTGGATAATCTTAATCATAATCTTATTTGATGCTTCGGCTTGACCATTGGCTTGCGCATAATAAGGAGATGAATTACACAGCTTGATCCCCATTTCTTCAGCAAAATCACAAAATTCGGATGATGTAAACTGTGAACTATATGCTCCTTGACAAAATTGATCATGTTCTCTAACGTAACATTCTTCAAGGGTACAGCCTCAACCCATTTGGTAAAGTAATCCGTAGCCAATAGTACGAATTTGTGTCCTTTACTAGAAGGAGGGTGAATTTGACCAATCAAATCTATATCCCATCCTCTAAACGGCCATGGCTTGATAATTGGATTCATAGCCGATGCTGGAACTCTTTGAACATTCCCGAATCTCTGACAGTTTTGGCATCCTTTATAATACTCAAAACAATCCTCAAGCATAGTCGGCCAAAAATGACCAGTCCTTCTTATTATCCATTTCATTCGGTAAGCGATTGATGTCACCACATAACCCTTCATGCACTTCATACATCAGCTTCCTTGCTTCTTCCTGACTTAAACACTTCAAGAGCACCCATCTATAGATTTATAGTATAACTGATCATCTAGAAGTGTAACTTGATAGCCTTGTACCTGAGCTTTCGGAAACCTTCTGTGATGGATTTTTCAAGTAATCGGCAATTTCTGTTCTCCAATCATCAACCATATGACCTTCATCCAAAGCAAGAACTTCTTGATCCTCCCGATATCCTGAAGCAGCTTGAGCTAATTTATTTGCTTCTTCATTATGCCCCCTACGAATATGATGTAAAGTTGCTATCTGGAAACATTTCAAAGCTCTTGACATTCTTCATAATATTCTTTCAATACGTCATTTTTACATTCATATTGACCGATCAACTGGTTGATGACCAACCGGAATCCCCAAAGATTTCGACAGCAATAGCTTTTATCTCCACAAGAAGCCGAAGTCCTCTGAGTAGGGCTTCATACTCTGCTTGATTATTAGTAACATGAACTCAATGGGGATGGCATATTTAAATGTTAATCCTTGTGGAGAATCAAGAGAACACCTGCACCACCACCTTTACTGCAAGATGAGCCGTCGAAAACAACGTCCAAGGTGCATATTTATCATATTGGCGGAAGGATCACGATGATGAGTAATGAATCGGCGATAGCTTGACCTTTTACTGCCTTTGCCGATTCGTATCTCAATCAACTCCGACAGTGCCAGAATCCACTTGCCGATCCTTCCATTCAGAATAGGCATTAATAGCATGTGCTTTATTACGTCAAATTCAGAAACTATTACGCATTCGGCATCCAATAAGTAGTGCCGAAATTTGGTGCATGAGTAATATACACATAAACAAAGTTTCTCCGTAGCCGAATACCTTGTCTCTGGGTCTAACAGTTTTGGCTAACGTAAGCTATCACTCTTTCTTTTCCTTCAATTCTTGCATAAGGGCCGATCCTATTGTCAGTCTATCGGCCGCCACATACAATTTGAAAGGTTTTATCAAGCTGAGAGGTATCAATACTGGTGGTGCCTTCATATATTCTTTAATTTCATCAAAAGCTTTCTGTTGTACGTCACCCCATACGAATTTTTGATCCTTCTTAAGCTTCAGCAATGGAGAAAAAGGCAAAACTCTTTCCGATAAGCCAGATATGAACCTTCTTACAAATTAATCTTGCCAAGTACGACTGCAACTCTGTGAGTTGGTTGGAGGGACAACTTTGTCTATCGCCTCCATGCTTTTCTTTCCGACCTCAATTCCTCCTTTATGGATCAGAAACCCCAAAAACTCTCCTGCCAAAACTCCGAAAGCACATTTGTTTGGATTCATCCTCAAACCATGCTTCCTTGTGCACTCCAAAGTCTTCCTCAAATCAGCCAAATGTTCTTCATGATTCCTGGACTTCACGACCACATCATCAATATAATTTCTACAATTTTGCCGATCAATTCATGGAAGATGTAGTTCATAGCTCTTTGATAAGTTGCGCCGGCATTCTTCAACCCGAATGTAATACAACCCATTCAACAAACCAATATGACCAGGACATCTAAAAGCTGTCTTTGAAATATCTTCTACTGCCATAAATCGATTGTATCCAGCGTTACCGTCCATAAAGCTGATGACTTTGTAACCAGCTGCTGCGTCAACAAGCAACTCGGCAACCGGCATTGGGTAACTATCCATTGGAGTAGCTTTGTTGAGATCTCTAAAATCGATGCAGACCCTCATCTTCCCATTCTCTTATATACTGGAACTATACTCGAAATCCAATCTGCATATCTACATGGCCGAATGAAATTTGCTTTCAATAATCTCTCAACTTCCTTTTTCACATCGGCTAGTACTTCTTCCTTAAAAATCTTCTGAGGAGGTTGCTTGTAAGGACAATACCCAGGTTTGATCGGCAATCGATGTTCAACAATGGAGCGATCTAATCCGGCATCTCTGTGTAATCCCATGCAAAACCTTTGAACTCCTTTAAAAGATTTATTAATTTCAATCTATACTCTGGATCCAAATTTGCGCTAACATATATTGGTCTTGCTTCAGCTTCGTTACCATATTTACTTCTTCTAACTTATCAGCCGACATGAAGCCTTGTCCCAATTTTCCTTCGTTTCCATCAATTGGGTTGTCCATCCAAGAATTGCTTTGGGAGTCAATCACTTGGATCAACTGTTCTGTCCCACCGGGCGTGCCAAAAAGTGTGTTGGCGCAAAATCTGGTTCGCCGCACCTCACACACAGCAAGCCGAAAAGCTAGCTTCAATCGGGTACCCGGACGGTTTGGAATCCGGAAACGTGCCAGTCGGTTTGACCTGAAAACCAACAAGGGATAAAACTGTGAGAATACCACTGGAACATGTCGGGTGAGACCAGACAGTTCCATATGTACGGTTTTGAAAGCCAATCACGATGGCACACAGCTATAGAAGATGTCTGTCAGAGCATGTTTATAAAATCATTCGGCTAGTATAAGAAACAGAGCATGTAAAGCATATTAACTGTCGAATGCATAGTAAGAAAGACATGTTAGAGCAAATGAAAGATAGTGTTAAAACATTGTAAACAGGTAACTTGCAAATATAAATCTATTCAAATAACACATGCATAGGTTAATCCACTAGTCTGCCGCACGTCTAGCTTTCATAAACCCTCAAGCATAAACTCAAGCGAAGCTAATCCACCGCATGATACCACTTGCATAAGTCTATGCCACTTCTCATAATTAGATTATCCACCGCATGATACAATCTAATTATAACAAGCTAAAAGCATGCATGTATCTGAACAGACTTATAAAAGCTCATTACTCACGTAAGCTTAACCAAGGTCGGCAAATTAGCCGAGTTGGGGTCCACGGAGAAGGAACATATAAGCAAGCACGATCAAACCAATCTAAACCTGCATCTGCCGCACGACACCTAGTCTTATCAAAGCCTAACCGTGATTGACATGCATGAACCCACAACATGTGACAATCTAGATTGAAGCTGATCCGACCGTCGTGATCTTATGATTAACAAAACACAAGCAAGCTTGTGAAACAGGGCCAAACAGAGATCAATCTAGATTGGGCAAAAGAGTGTTACAAGAATTAATAATAAAACACATAACACATGATAACTTAATGAATCTATCAGATTTGCCAGATCTAACAGAGCCGATAACTATTTTTACCCATGACTTAATCCGCCGCACGATACAAGGCATAAGTAAAAACCTCTCGTCATAAGCTTAAATCCGCCGCACGATACTAAGCTTAATGAACGAGACTACTTACATCATATCTAAATCCACCGCATGATACTAGACATGATAACAAGGTTGCCGGTACTTACGGAGGTCGACGGATCGATGATTCCTCTCGAAGAACTCGACGACACGACTAAGGACTCGAAGGTGGCACGGGCCAGTTGTATTGATATGGTTATAAACAAATTTACAATGGTCGAGGGCTTATATTTATACCTCGGACAAAAATGAGTCTTAAACGATTACGACCTATACAACAAATTTTGGAAAGATACAAATATTATTCCTATTCTCGTGCAAGCCATCTTCACTTCCCGAATGGAGTCACCGCTTCGCAAAATAGCTAACTGTATAGGCATTTGCCGAAATCCCGAAGATTAGCCGACCGCTTGGTCTTTTACTGAATGCTCCTCTTACTGCCGGCTGGGCCCTCTTGTCATCCTCTCGTGCGTGCGAAAATCTGGTGTCAACAATATCCAGTAGAGAAGTGGTGCTTAATTTTGAATTTGACGCACATCTTCTCTATTTGTCTATTTTTAAAAGATGGTCCGTTATCAGATATCATACGAGCTGGAACCCCAAACCGATATATGAGGTTGGTTCTTATAAAATTTTCCACGTTTTCCGCTTTTACTTCCTTTAAAGCTATGGCTTCTGCCCATTTAGAGAAGTAGTTTGTTGCGGCAAGGATGAATTTGTGCCCTTTCGTGATGGAGGATTTATTGGCCCCACTACATCCATTCCCCACATTTCAAAGGGCCTTGACATATTAGTTGGATGCAATGGTTCGTGTGGCTGATGTATGAAATTACCATGGATTTGACACTCATGGCATTTCTTCGCAAATTTCAAGGAATCGTCGAACATTGTAGGCCAGTAATAACCTAAATGTCTTAGTTGGTAATGCAACTTGGGTCCAGACTGGTGGGCACCACACACTCCAAAATGCACTTTGTGTAAAGCTTCAACTACCTCACTGCCGGCAAGACAACAAAGTAAAATGTCATCGCATGAACACCGATAGAGCGTATCATTTATGCAAGTATAATTTATTGATCTCTTCCGAATCCTAGACCTCTCACTAGAATCCAGAGGCAAATATCCATGAAGTAGGTAGTCGAGAAAAGGTGTTCTCCAATCACCCATCTCGATTTCATATGTATCTATAGTCATGGTCGAGGTAGATGATATAACCCCTTCCTCAGCAAGTATGGGAAGGACTCTTCGTTCTTCTACATGAACATCCAATGTTTGTGCGGATACATGGGTGTATGCCGAGTCTCTGTGTGATGAGTGATTGTCAACGGAGATGATGCGCATGTTCTTTGGCTTGTGTTGTGCAGGTGTCGAGCACGGAGACAGTGGTCGATGGCGGGTGAAGGTCAAGTTGCGACGTGTCGTGCCGACGGACCGGGCGCGATGAAGGATGGGCGTGCCGTGCGGCGGACGTGCCATGCCGATGTATCGGACGGTGAAGGGCGGACGTGGACTTGGACTGATGGACTGGAGGCCGGAGGATCAGCTGTGGTGGCTGGCAGCCTGCGACAGCGACAAGCGGAGAAGTGCGATCATGTCGGTGGAAGGGGTGCACAGGCGGTGCATCCCTTCTACGACGCCGGTTTGTTGGTAGAGCCCGGGAAAAACCAACGGTGGACGGTTTCCAGGTTTGGGCCTCAAAACCTGGGTGCTGGGTTTCCAGGTTGAGCCACAAAACCTGGGCGCGACGGTTTCCAGGTTGAGCCTCAAAACCTGGGCGTGGGCCGGTTTCCGAGTTTGGGCCTCAAAACTCGGGCGCGGACGGTTTCCGAGTTTGGCCACAAAACTCGGGCTGGAGGCTGGTTTCCCGGTTTGGGCCTCAAAACCGGGGGCTGATGGAAAAGGCTGGTTTCCCGGTTTGGGCCACAAAACCGGGGGTGCAGAGTGGTGGCGGCACGTGGCGGCGATCTGAAGGTTGCGTGGAGGCGACGCGGAAGACCGTGCGGGCGTGGCCGTCGGATCTACCTACCACCAGCGGGTGGACTAGAATAGCCTTAGGGTTAGGCTGGTCCGCTCTGTAAATACAGTAGTGAGGGGTAGAGTAGGAAATAGGCTTAGGCTAGGTTAGTATAAGTAGTCTAGGGAGACACCCTCCTCCCTATCTCAGTTAGCGCAGTCATTTGCTTCCTAGCACCTAGGGTTTCCACTCTCCCATCCCCTGCTTTAGCTAGTTGAGATCCGCAGAGAGACTTCACTCTGTGTACTGCTGATTCGAGGAAGTGAGGCCGTATCCTCACCTTGGGTCCCATCTCTTGGTGTCAATTCGCGTTTTGATTTCATGTTTATCATGTTCTTCGCGGATTGCTTTGTGCCTTGAGTTTTCCCGTCGCTTGATCTTTGTGCTCGGTTCATCTTTTGCGATTCCGTTTGAACTGAGTTGTTCTAGATCGTGAGGCACTTCTTTCCACCGAAGGAATCATCCTCCAACCTCACGGTCTAGGAGATCGATCGATTTTTCGTTTCGGGTCACTTTTCTTCCCTTCCCCCGAAATTCTTCGATTCACCGATTTGGAGTTAGGTTCGAGCCATGATCTCTTAGAGATAGCTCACTAATCTCCTCGTGACTTCACTCACCAAGTTTGATCCCTAGAGGATTTGTTTTGGGTGAGTTTGAGTTGAATCGGTGGAAGAACAGAGGGGCTTCGGGGTGACCGGACGCTCGGTTTGGGGTGACCGGACGCTGAGAGTGAGTCCGGTCGTTGAACTTTTCTCTGTTCAGTTTCGAGCTTCGACCGGACGCTTCATCCTGTGCATGACCGGACGCGCCGGACACACTGTTCATCGTTGTTGTCTTTGAGTGACCGGACGCACAAGTGAAGACCGGACGCACTGTGTACCAGAGTCCGGTCCAACACAGTAAGGTCCCAAATCGGTTTTCGCTCGACCGGACGCGTCCGGTGCCTGCTGACCGGACGCAGGCAGAGTCCGGTCAGGTGCAGTTAGCACGTTTTTGTCCGCAGTTTGTTCGTCTGACCTTCGATTTGCGATCCGCTTGTTGCGTTGGATTCCCGACTCCGTGCTCTACAGAAATCGGGCTCCTCGCTTTACAAAATAGCCTGAATCCCCCTCGCGTTGCTCGGGGGAGGTTGAGGTTACCCAAAACCCATCCTGTCACTAGTTGACTTGCGTGAACTTGGGTGTGGAAGTTTTTGTGGTGCCTCGCTGTGATCCTAGAGATCATCCACCCTCTTCCAAGGGTCGTGGGTATCACGTTTTGGTAGTATCTCTTGGGGTTGATTTTGGGACACTTGGCCAAAGTTTCTAAGAAATTTTATTGGCTCCCATTCACCCCCCCTCTGGTCGCCTTGCTTTTGCATTCTCGGTCCTTCAATTGGTATCGGAGCAGGTTAAGGATCTTCCACCTTAGCCGGTTCCAGATCCACCGAAGGCGACATGGATCGCGGCGTGGGCAAACCGCCGTTTTTCGATGGGACGAACTATGCGTATTGGAAGATACGCATGTCGGCCTATTGCAGAGCTTGGGCTTCGATTGGGAGATTTGCAACCCCAACTACGTGTCTGGCTGCTCGTGTCTCAACAGCAGATCGATGAGCACGAGCCAATAGCCGAGCGTAATGCTTTTTCTCTGTTTGAGCATGGGTGAGTTTGATCGGTTTCTCACCTCTCTACGGCTCGGGAGATCTGGGACACCTCATGCGTTTTCATGAGGGCACCTCTCAAGTCAAAACCCGACTCTACGAGTCGTTCAAGAGAGAGTATGAGAACTTTAGACATCACCTGGCGAGAGCATAGAAAGTTTATTCGCTCGCTTTCAGGTGATTGTCAACAGGATGAGGGCTAACAGAGAGCAGTTGCCATTTGACGATCATGAGCGTGCTTTGAAGCTTTTGCACACTCTTGACCGTTCGGTGTGGGACTCCAAGGTTCAGGCGATCATCGAATCCCGAACTATGAGACCCTCACCTGCGACGAGCTCTTCAGTAAGCTCAAGTCCAGTGAGATTGATGCTATGGCGAGGGCTTCTTTTGAAAATCCTTCTCGCCCGTCCATGGCTTTGGTTTCCGGCTCTTCCTCTAACCCCTCAGCTGGCTTTGCGCTTTCTTCTCTCTTTTCTGTGACAGAGGACCAGCTGGAGTCTTTGGGAGACGACGAGTTGGCTTTGCTTGCCAACCGGTTTTCGCGGTTCCACAACAACCGCGTGAACCGCCGTCGTGGAGGAGGACGGCCGGATGCTACGAATGCGGCGACCCCGACCACTTCATCGCCGACTGCCCCAAGAAGAAGAACAAGCATCTGGGGAAGGGCGATCACGGCCACAGGCGCGACTCCAAGTACAAGGAGAAGCACGTTCCCCCAAGGCACAAGAAGCGGGGCGGCTTCGACAAAGAGTACATCAAGAAGAAGTACTTGGAGAAGCAGCAAGCTGAGCAGCGCGCGTTCTTCGCCACGCTCAGCGACGTCGACGGCTCGGATGACGACTCCGCCAGCTCGAGCGATGACGAGTCCGAGAAGAAGAAGAGGATCGAGGACAAGCTGAACGGCCTCTGCTTCTTCGCCGACGACGACGGCTTCTGCACCATGGCGCTGGGCGATGAGGTCGACGGCAAGCCGGAGCGTACCCCTCGGAACGACGACGACGACGACACCTCCCAGGTATCTCTCACCTACGACGAGCTTTCCTCGAGGTTGAGAAGTTGACTGATGCCCTCCTTAGCCAAGATAAGTTGCTTAGGCGTGCCGCTAGAGACGCAAGGAGTTAGGCGAGAAGTGGGAGGACACGGTGAAGGAGCTTGAGTTCGCTCGGTCCACCGTGGTTGTGTCGGAGGAGGCGGAGTGCGAGTGCGCCGCGCACATGACTGACCTTCTCACTCTGAGAGTAAGTATGCTGCGTTGGTTGGAGAGGTGGATGAGCTCCGTGCTAGGCCGCAGCTGTTGGGTGCGTGCAAGACTTGTCCTGTCTTGCAATCTGAGTTGGCAGAGAAGGATGCCAAGATTGAGTCTTTAGTCAAGGCCAGCTCAGATAGCACTTGTGTCTTGAGGTGTGCTTTGTGTGAGGGCCTGGAGATGGAGATTGCCAATGTGAAGCATGGCAAGATGCAAACCGAGGAAGAAAACACATACCTTCGGTCCATCTTGTCATGGGTCTCCAGTAGTGAGCCGCAGCTCGGGATGATGATCTCCCAATTCAAGCGAGCTGTTGGTGCCCCTGGTGTAGGTTTTGCTCAGAGTGTTGATCTCTCAGCCTTTGGGAAGATTGGAGAGTCTAGTGGTCTGAACCCATGTGAGAAGCCCAACTCCACCACTACTCCCAAACTTGCCAAGCTTCCACTCAAAGAGCCAGCCAAGCCTATCACCAAAGATGGTGTGGTTGAGGAACCCCTGAGAGCTCCTCCCAAGAACCCAGTTTGGGCACCCAAGCCAAACCACCTCAGAAACAAGCTTGATGCTATGCCACCCATTCGTGAGGAGTTGCCACAGAAGGGCAAAGGCAAAGTGAGCCACACCCACAGCTCTGGTCACCAACAACCCCCTTTGCGTGCGGTGAGGTACCAATGTGATTTTTGTGGGAGAGATGGCCACTTGAGCGAGTTCTGCTTTAGGCGCAGGAGAGAGGCGCGCAGGGCTCGGGAGATGGAGAACCCGGACATGTACCATCCAGCTCATGGTGGACATGTACCGAAGGCCCAGGGGAGAGCAGCTAGGTCCGGACGTCAGGGTCCCAGGCCTAGGCAGGAGAGAGCTCCGGAGAGACGCTAGAGCAGTTGAGCCCCAGGCTCCTAGGCGTAAACCTCGTAGAGAGCGTACCCGACGGGGTCCTGCTTTTGCAGGTAATGGACCCCGTGGCGGAGGTTTAGTTGAGCGCTTTCCCCCACCGCAGTTTGAGTATCGCGGTGAGCGCTTCTTCCCCAGCGGACCACGTTTTCCTCAGCATGGTGATCGCTTCCCTCGTAGACGTGCTAGGAATGGTTTTTCTGCTAACCGTTCTTTTGAGCAGCCGGCCCAACACTGGTATTACCCTTATTTCACTAACCCCAGTGTTGGACCGTATGCTCACCCTATGTCTTTCTATTGATGTAGGTAAGACGGTTGGAGGACGTTTGGTTGGTGGATTCCGGTTGTTCGAGGCACATGACCGGAAACACCAAGTGGTTCTCCAGCCTTAGCCCGGTCGCCGGAAAGGAGTACATAACCTTCGGCGACAATAGTAAAGGTAAGGTATTGTCTCGTGGGACGGTGCGGGTTAATGAGCACTTTGTGTTGCGCGATGTTGCTCTTGTTTCTAACCTGCATTTTAACCTTCTTTCTGTTTCGCAACTTTTTGATGATGACTATGAGATTCGTTTTAAACCGAACCTTAGTCGCATCTTAGATCCTCAGGGCGATCTTGTATGTCTGATTTCGCCCTTTGGGAAAGTCTTTTGTGCGAATTTCTCGGAATCGTTTGGTTCTTCTCGCTGTCTTTTGGCTAGTCCTTCTTCCTCCGATCTTTGGAAGTGGCATAGGAGGCTCGGTCATTTAAGCTTCGACTTGCTTGCAAGACTTAGCTCACTTGGCCTAATCCGAGGATTGCCCAAGCTTTCGATGGAGAAGGATCTAGTTTGCCATTCTTGCAGACATGGGAAGATGGTTGCTGCTCCCCACCATCCGGTGACTAAGGTCATGACCTCGCACCCCGGAGAGCTTTTACACATGGACCTTGTTGGTCCGGCTCGGGTGAGCTCGGTTGGTGGCAAGTGGTATGTTTTGGTTGTTGTTGACGACTTTTCGAGATATTCGTGGGTCTTCTTTTTAGCTGAGAAGACCGAGACTTTCTCATTTGCTCGCAATCTGATTTTGCGTCTTCAGAACGAGTTCCCTTTGAACTCGATGCGAGCTATTCGGAGTGATAATGGTTCCGAGTTTAAAAATTCGGATTTTGAGAAGTTTTGTAACCGCCTTGGTTTGGAGCATCAGTTTTCTTCCCCCTATACACCACCTCAAAATGGTGTTGTAGAGAGGAAGAATCGGACCCTTGTTGAGATGGCCAGGACGATGCTTGATGAGCATAGGACTCCTAGGCGTTTTTGGGCCGAAGCTATGAACACTGCATGCTACATTTCGAATCGCATTTTTCTGAGAGCGTTTTTGAAGAAGACCTCTTATGAGTTGCGTTTTGGTCGCCAGCCCAAGGTGAGTTATTTTAGAGTCTTTGGTTGCCACTGTTTTATATTGAAGAAAGGCAACCTGGACAAGTTTGAGTCTCGTTCTTCTGACGGTGTGTTTTTGGGTTATGGCACTCACACTCGAGCTTATCGTGTACTTAACCTTGACACTAACCGAGTCATGGAGACATCAGATGTCACCTTCGACGAGACTCTTGTTTGTCCCTCTTCTCGTTTTGAGCGTGCAGGTGATCATGAGGTTGGAGAGCCTCTTTTTGATGATGAGGACGAGGGTGCTGAAGGTATAGATAATCCAGCACCCCCTCCACCTGCCGTGCCGCAAAGGGCGGCCTCGACGACGACTCACGGCCCCGACACTTCTTCTTCCTGGGGGCCGTGGGATCCTCCACCTCGCGCGGTACCTTTTGTACCCGGGGTGGAACCAGCTGCTGTTGAGGGGGAGGTCACTTCTTCCCGGGAGGCGCCACGACATATCCAGCGCCAGCACCCCCCTGAACAGATGATCGGCGACATCGACGAGCGAGTTACTCGCTCCAGGTCACAGCACATCTCGCACTTTGCTCATTCTGCTTTTGTTGCGTCTTTTGAACCCCGAGATGTTGGACACGCATTGACGGATCCGGATTGGGTCAATGCCATGCATGAGGAGCTAGAGAACTTTGAGCGAAATCGGGTTTGGGTTCTAGTGCCACCACCTCCTGACTGTAAACCTATTGGGACAAAATGGGTATTTAAAAACAAGCAAGGAGAGGAGGGCCACATTGTGAGAAACAAGGCCCGGCTTGTAGCGAAGGGTTATAGTCAGAAGGAGGGGATAGATTATGAGGAGACCTTCGCTCCTGTAGCTCGTTTGGAGGCTATTAGGATACTCTTGGCTTATGCTGCATCCATGGGTTTCAAACTTTTTCAAATGGATGTCAAGAGTGCCTTCTTAAACGGCTACATTGAGGAGGAGGTCTATGTCCAGCAACCCCCCGGTTTTGAAAATCCCAAGTTTCCAAACCATGTCTTTAAACTCCACAAAGCTTTGTATGGTTTGAAACAAGCCCCTAGAGCCTGGTATGAGAGATTAAAAACCTTTTTGCTAGCTAAGGGTTTTAAAATGGGATGTGTTGATAAAACGCTCTTTCTCCTCAAGCAAGGCAAAGATACTCTCTTGGTCCAAATTTACGTGGATGATATCATTTTCGGTGGTTCTTCTCACGCTTTGGTTGCCAAGTTTGCAGATACTATGAGCAGGGAGTTCGAGATGAGCATGATGGGCGAGCTGACCTTCTTTCTCGGGTTGCAAATTAAGCAATCCCGAGAGGGGACGTTTGTGCACCAGGGCAAGTACACGAGGGACTTGCTGAAGCGGTTCGACATGGGTGAGGCCAAGCCTCTTCCGACGCCCATGTCGACGACGACTGCCCTGGATGCCGACACGGATGGAGAAGCAGTGGACCAGAAGGAGTACCGCAGCATGATTGGATCGCTGCTCTACCTGACGGCGACACGGCCGGACATTCAGTTCGCCGTGTGCTTGTGCGCGCGCTTTCAGGCTTCGCCACGCACTTCTCACCGTCAGGCGGTGAAGCGCATCTTCAGGTACCTTCGTTTCACGCCTGAGTTCGGGATTTGGTATTCTGCTTCTTCCACCCTCTCGCTTTGTGGCTTTTCTGATGCTGATTTTGCTGGTTGTCGCATTGAGCGCAAGTCCACTTCTGGGACTTGCCAGTTTATTGGGTCTTCTCTTGTATCGTGGTCTTCTCGCAAGCAGTCTAGTGTCGCTCAGTCTACCACGGAGGCTGAATATGTTGCTGCGGCTAGCTGCTGTTCCCAGTTACTCTGGATGATGGCCACTTTGCGTGATTTTGGTTTGAGCTTTACTCGAGTTCCTTTGCTTTGTGACAGCACGAGTGCCATTAGCGTTGCTAAGAACCCCGTGCTTCACTCGAAAACCAAACACATTGATGTGCGCTTTCATTTCTTGCGAGACCACCAGGAGAAGGGTGATATCGACCTTCGCCATGTCGATACTCATCACCAATTGGCTGATATTTTCACCAAGCCTTTAGACGAATCAACCTTTAATAGGTTGAGGGGTGAGCTTGGTGTGT
>VDCT01000316.1:0-20480 GCA_009763385.1 Coix lacryma-jobi var. lacryma-jobi
CGGTCTTTGGCTAAACCTAGTGGTAAAGCTCATCATTCGCTGGGATCGGTGAGAGCCTTGTATCCGTTTGTAATAATGCTAGAAAAGTACTCAATTCGTTCTAAATTATAAGACATTTAGACTTTTCTAAATTTATTATTTTTTGCTACATCTAATTAGATATACAATATGTCTAGATGTCTAGCAAAAACAATACATCTAGAAAAAAAAATATATTATAATTTAAAATGGAGTGAGTAATAACAAAAGAAGGGAGAGAGAAAAAAAGGCATTTTAGCGTAGCTTGCTACTACAGTGCGAGGAGTCATCATAGTTGTTGTAGCTACATGAGCTGCAGCATGCCAGAGCTCCATCGAAGGGAGAATTATTTATTTGACCCTTAAAAAAACTGTGGTTTATTTATGTGACATTTTTTTTTTTTGAAGTTGTGTATATGGCCTCAAAATGAAACTTTATTAATTATTTGGCCTTCCATTAGATTTGAGGGCATAACGGTGTTAAGTGCTGGGTAAAAAGACCATTTTGGCCTCTGCACCTAAAAATAAAAAACAATGTATAAAACAGTATATATATACTGTATATATATATATATATATATTATATATATTATATACTGTTTATATATATACATATATTGTTCATATATATAATGTTTTATACACTGTTTAGATATATTATTTTTTATTTTTAGGTATAGGGGCAAAATGGTTTTTTTACCCAATACTTAACACCGTTATGCCCTTAAATCTAACGGAAGGCCAAACCGTTATGCCCTTAAATCTAACAGAAGGCCAAAAGTAACAAAGTTTCGTTTTGAGGCCATATACATAACTTCAAAAAGAAAAGGGCCAGTAACGAGAGTTTTTGAGGGCAAATAAATAATTCTCTCTCCATGGAATTAGCCTAGTTTTTACGTCTAATTCAGTAGTAGGCCAAACTAGGCTAAGCGAACTCGGGTCTCGGCCTGTGTAAGTGCATGCGAGCCCACAACAAAACGGGCCTCTCGAGGGAATGGGGCCTGCATGAGATCCGGACCTTGCTGGGTCGTGTAGGGCTAAAGCAGCCGAAGGAGCGGCGGCCCACACTGCAGGTTCTGGAGGAAATCACGAGGATGGCGCTGACAGCCGCAGGGCCTCCGGCGTGGTGGTACGACACTACGACTGTTGCCTCGTTTGCCTGATCAGTTTGTTCTCAAAACACACACTCTAATTAGCTAGTTAATTAAAAATAAATATTTTTTATTTATCCTTTTGAATTGATCTGCAAGATCTATAGCATTTAGTATTAGTTTTCCCATAACACACAGATAGTGTTTGGTTGGGCTAAGGAAATGCAAACGTAAAGGGAATGGAAAAGTAGTGGTAACGTTAATAATGTAAGTCATTACTTGATTTGTTTGTCTGACGTTTGTAACGGTAACAGATCAAGCATGAGCAGCATGCTGATCAAAAGCAGAACCATTAATGCTGACGCCATAGAGAGAGGAACATGTCGTACCGCCACAGGCCACAGCTGACACATTGATGCACACGGGACACTTTGCTCCCGCTGCCGAGCGAGCACAGGGTTTGATCCCGTGGAAAATTGGGCGTAATCGGATTTGCACTGGATCGTTAACCGATTCCATCGTATCTGTTTACGGTGTACGTGAACCAAACAAAAACTAACGGATTTCGATATCGCTGTAATCAGGTTACGTTAAAAAACCTGAACCAAACGCTTTGACACTCTAATTAGCTAGTTAATTAAAATGAATGTTTTTTATTTATCCTTTTGAATTGGTCTGCAATGAGATCTATAATATTTAGCATTAGTCATTCTATTATCTTCCTTGTCTCCTACGTTTCCGTCCTTTTTGTCTCAATGGTCATTAACCTCTGTACTCAATATTTAAATGTTACACACTGATATGATGTTTTCGTTTATCGTCTATTTAAATGACTAATTTATCCGTTTAAGTGTTTTTTGTCCAAGGGTAAATAACAAATGACCGATTGCTTGTTATTTAATATTTAGGAGCTGGTGCTAATTAATTTTGTCCTCGATTAACTATTTGTTATTATCGTAATTCTTTTTCCAGACAAAGAATTATATTGATCGGGTGAAGGTTATAGGCCTGAGACTAATTAATTTCCCTTTATTTTTAGTTGTCCTATTTTCTTTAGATTGTAACAAAAACATTTGTTTAGGGTGTTAAGTATACATTTGCCATGTTATATTTTAATACACATGATTGTTATCGGTTTGTACGGCCCCCCTATATTCAAATCCTGGCTTATCTGCCTGCAACCTATAGACTGTAGCTGTAGCTAAGAAAGGGCGGGCGAAGGCAGCTAGTTCCGCCGGAGGGAGTAATAACAGGATGAGATAAATAAATTGGAACGGAGGGAGTACTCCGCTATCTAGACATAAATATCTACACTATCGATTAATACAGGTTAGACTTGCCAATAATTCCGAAATATTTTCCTTTATTGGGAGCATGAAGTCAAATGTAGTTTTGTCAAGATTAGAAAAATACTTAGCAAAGGGACCATGTGAAACGACCTGATTTTTCCACGAAGGGAAAATCCACAGAGTCGAAGTGTAATAAGATCTTTCGAGTCAAATTACCCCAAAATTCCAGTCGAATACCATAATCCATACTTCGATAAATAGAGTACATAATACGGTAGTACATTTATTACATCGCCTGGGATACATGGAATACTGGGTGTACCCCTACTAATTCTTTAGGTAAGTCCAGCTTATATGCGAGTTTCCCGATTTCTCCCCATAATCTTGTATGGTCCCACAAATCTCGGTGCTAGCTTCCCTTTCTTGTGGAATCTGACTGTGCTTCGAAGTGGAGATACTTTTAGGTAAACAAAATCTCCGACCTCGAATGCAAGATCTCTTCGCCTTTTATCCGCATATCCTTTGTATCGATTTGTGCCATCTTTAGATTTTCACGGACTAGGTTCACTCCTTCCTCAGCATCTTCGATTTTTGCAGGTCTGAAGAGTGATCTCTCTCCCGGGTTAGACCACATCAGCGGTGTCTGGCATGGTCTTCCGTACAAGGCCTCAAATGGGGACATCTTGATGCTAGCCTAATAGCTGTTGTTATAGGCATGCATGTGCGAGACATTTCTCCCAATCTTTGCTATAATCGAGAACGCTGGCCCGGAGCATATCTTCCAAGATCTGATTCACCCTCTCAGTCTGCCCGTCAGTCTGTGGGTGATAAGCTGTGCTGTAATCGAGTCTTGTCCCAATTGCCTTGTGCAAGGATTTCCAAAACTGGGATGTAAACTGTGAGCCTCGATCGGACACGATGCTCGATGGTTGCCCCATGAAGTCTCAGGATATGTTCCACATATAACTCAGCTGACTTATCAGTAGGATATGCGGTCTTAACTGGTATGAAATGTGCCACTTTCGTCAATCTGTCCACAATCACCCAGATGGAATTATTACCTTTGTGTGTCCTCGACAAACCAACTATAAAATCCATGGTTATGCATTCCCATTTCCACTGGGGAATTTCCAGTGGTTTGAGTAATCCCGCGGGTCTTCCATGTTCGGCCTTAACCCGACTACATGTGTCGCACCATGCCACGTGCTCTGCCACGGTTGTTTTCATGTCTTACCACCAGAAGTGCTTCCTCAAGTCTTGGTACATTTTGGCACCTCTAGGGTGGATGCTATACTTGGAATTATGTGCCTCGGTCAATATTTCTTCCCGAAGCTTCGAATCAGTGGGTACACAGATTCGATCCTTGTACCAGAGAGTTCCGTGCTCATCTTCCCGGTGATCGGTGCGGTATCCTAGCTTCATCAAGCCCCGGATATACTCTATTTACTCACAACTTTCCTGGCCCTTGCGAATCCTGTCTGTGAGGTTGTATTGGACTCGCAGCTCATTCAGCAGTCCGTGAGGTAGGATTTCTAACTGAAAGTGATCAATCTCCTCCCTCAGTTCAGTTGGCACGGATTCTGCAATCAGGGTGTGGCAGTAGCTCTTGCGACTGAGTGCATCTGCTACCACGTTAGCTTTCTCGGGTGATAGTGAATCTCTAGATCATAGTCTTTTACGAGTTCAAGCCATCGGCGTTGCCTCATATTCAGGTCTTCTTGAGTGAAGAAATAATTCAGGCTCTTGTGATCAGTGTATATATCACATTTATTGCCTATCAGATAGTGCCTCCAAATCTTCAATGCATGCACCATGGCTGCAAGTTCGAGATCATGAGTGGGGTATCACTACTCGTGATCCTTCAACTGTTGGGAAGCATAAGCAATGACTTTCCCATTTTGCATCAGAACACATCCAAGTCCTTGACGGGATGCATCGCAATAGACTACGAAATTCTGATTGATATCTGGCAAAGCTAGCACAGGTGTGGTAGTGAGTCTTTTCTTGAGCTCAAGGAACCTACTCTCACATTCTTCAGACCACTCAAATTCCTTGTGTCTTTTTCAGTAAATTGGTCATTGGGCGGGCGATCTTCGAGAAAGTATCGATGAATCGGCGATAATATCCCGCCAATCCCAGAAAGCTTGTGATTTCGCTCAAATTGCGAGGCGATTCCTAATCTCTGATGGCTTCTATTTTTGCGGGGTCAACAGCTACCCCTTCAGCTGATAGTACATGTCCCAGAAATGCTACTTCTTCAAGCCAAAATTCACATTTGCTGAATTTGGCATAGAGCTGATGTTGTGCCAGTCTTTCAAGTACGGTTCTCAGATGCTACTCATGCTCTTCTGCAGTGGCTGAGTAAATGAGAATGTCATCAATGAATACCACGACAAACTTGTCCAGCTCTTCCATAAACACCTTGTTCATCATGTTCATGAAGTATGCAGGTGCGTTGTGAGCCCGAAGGATACCACAGTTGTCGGGGGACCGCAAAAGGGTTACCCCCCAATCAACGCAAAACCCAGAACACCAATTAATAAGAGACCTAATTAGCCTAACCAGCCCCTCTAGGCCTGCAACGCTGGCCCACTGCCAGGAAACCTGGGTTCACCGAAACCTACTAACCACCACTCCTCGAGGCCCCACGCGGGGGCCCTCGAGCCTCTCTAGCACGGTAGCCTGCCTCTCGTACCCAGGCACGTAGGCCTCGAGCCCATCCACAGACGAACACCGCTCCTTGAGACCCCACGCGGGGACCTCGAGCCTCTCTAGCACGACAGCCAATCCCTCGAGACGCACCCTCGAGCGGCGCCAGACATCGGATACCAGCCCCATACCGCGCATTTAATGCGTCCACCTACTCCGGTCATGTCCTCTGGCACGCGACGTGTGTCACAGTGAACCGGAGCCATAGTCAAAACCTCATTTTCACCACAAGCATGGGCAAAAAAGGCACAAGTACAGCACTGTTCGGCCATACCCTGCACTGTTGCATGCTCGAGTCACACCTCGAGACCTGGATTCCCGCCGTTCGGACGGGATTTCCGGAACTTGCCCATACCTGCGGGGGCTCGAGCCCCCCGTAGACGCCACCTCGAGGCCGGCGCTGCGCCCCTCGAGCCCTGACAGCTCTCTTGACTTTGGAAGACAGGTACCCCAAGACCCGGAGGGGCCCAGCCACGTCCTGTACGAGCCGGGATGGGCGTAGCACGCCTCCACGTCCGCGCCCATGACGGAGGCCACGCTTCAAGGACACTTCAACAGCAACCCCCACGCCGTCTCCAGTGCCTCCGACAAGACAGGATTCCTACCCTCCGTCTTATTGGGCGTTGTACATATTCACTCCTGTGTAACCCTGGCCTCCTCTTGCTCTATAAAAGAGGACGCCAGGGCCCTTCGCGCGCAGACACACACAGAGAGACACACGGTTTTAGACGGGTCCATAGAGACGATTCACACGGGTCAGCACAAGTCCATTCCACCACACGAGTCCGGACTCCGGTCCACGCTCATTGAGCTTGTATTGCCCCTGTACAAGCACTTCGGTGCAAGTAATACAAGAACATCCTCCCCCGCTGGACGTAGGGCCTTCTTTGCCCGAACCAGGATAAATCCTTGTGTCATCTGTGACACCCCAATTTTAAGAACAAAATTGGAGCACAATATATGTATGCCAGGATCAATTTTCATACATATATCCACATCATAGTAAATATCAAAACAATGTTTTATTAATATATCGAATATTATTACAAAAATGACCCTCGGGTCTAAAAAAAAGTACAGACTCTCATGAAACTAACTCTAAGGTAAACTCTGACGAAGATGCGGAAGATCTGGACTCCATCTCCACAGGAAGGTCGACCGGGGGTAGCGCCATCCTAGTACAGGTCGTCAGGGTCGTAGCCTCCGTCTTCTGGATACTCCGGCTCCTCGTACGCGTAGTCTCCAGCGTCTGGGTGGGATACAGGGGGGACAAAGGGAAAGGGTGAGTACATCGAAATGTACTCCGCAAGTGTAGGAAATATATGCTTATGAGGCTTATAACAAAGGTAGGCTGACTTTGTTTGACTCAAGCGCCTAAGCGACACATCCTATTAATCCTATTAATCTTATGCACCTATTTACTAGGTTATAGACAGACACTGTATAAAAGTAACAACACTCGGAGTCGCACCGAGCAACCACACTCGGAGTCACAACCGAGCAACCAACACCTGAAGTCCATCAGGCACCCGTACCTGAAGTCCATCAGATGACCCGAACCCAAAAACCAACCAGTAACCAACTAATCTCGAAGAAGTCCAAGCCCGCTCGTGACCGTGAGCACGGCTGATATATCAGTTTTACACTCTGCAGAGGTTGCACATCGTTACCCATGAGTCGTGCAGATCCCGTCACGCTAAACACTGCTGAGGTGCATAGCGGGTTGCACTGCAAGGCCTTACAAAGCCCCTCCAAGCCTGTGTTACACGTACTCTAAGGTTTCATCCCCGTACATAAGTCAGCGACCCCAGGGACCCCCTCTTGAGCCACTAAACAAACCCCGTGTAGCATAATTTGAAGGAAACTAATTAATTAGCCAGGTCCAGCCCATCCAGATCTCATGGTTGCGCTTTTTGCCGGGTTACTTGTCCAAGAACCGGGTCCTAGGGATCCAGGCAGGATAAAACTAGCACTAGCCAGAACCAAAAACCAAAAGCAGCTGCCGAGTCCCACGGCACAAAACCACCAACACGGGTCCATCCTGCCGGATTTACCTAAAAACCATGTTACTACAGAATTACCATGTCCACATTCGTTTCATAGTTCATTAATCAAGATTATAAACATTCTAACTTCCATCCCAACCATGACTGCAGGGCCTAAGCAAGACACCTACCCGAACATCCCAAAACAGGCGACAAGGATAATATGTACAAATTCTAGTAAACCATAACATGGGATTCAAATTAATGACAAGCATGCATCTACAAGATCTAACTACTCTAGTACCAAAAGTAAAATTAAGTAGGTGCAAGATGTTCAAGGACACTTGCCTTCGGACTGGGTCGAATCAACTGGGTCGCAAGGATGGTCTGGAGCGTCCTCGTACTCCGCACTCTCTGGCCCAAGCAACATACATGGCACAATACATAGAAATAAATAACAGTACACAAACAGTATGAAAACAGTAAACTATAGATCTACGCGTAGAGAACGAAAATTATGAATCTAACGCAAGTTGAATGGGTCAAATCGGAGTTAAAATGAGCAAGTTATGGGCTTTTGAAGTTGGGTGGCAAATCTGTGAATCATTTGAACTCATTTTTGCAATTTAAATAAATAAAACGAAAAGAAAAGCTGGCTGGACCGGGCCTCATTTTCCTGGGATCTGCGAGGGCTAGAATGCAAGAATTTCTTGACTCAGGGCATAATGCTAACGGACGACGGGTTGATTCAAAACGAACCTCGGGGTCTCTTTTGCAAACTGACGCTGACGCGCTTGGCGGTGGCCGACATTGGAGCTGCGTGGCGCCAACGGCGGCACGTGAGTGGGCCGGTGCACTACGTGGCCTGTGGATCGGCTGATGCGGCACTGTGGACTGGGTCCATAGGTCTGTAGACCTGGCCCATACCGGTTCGGGGTGAGCATCTAATCTGGGCCATTGGCTTTTGATCTGACGGTCAAGAGAAGGGAGGAGGAGTCTGCGGCGGCCGGCGGGGACCTTGGGCGCGGCGGCGCCATTCCTCCACGGCGGAGGAGGTTCGGCTCAAGGCTACAGGGCACGGGAGGGCTAGGCAAGGCCACCAGAAGGTAGCACGCGGTTAGGCGACTCCTATCGGACCATAAACACCGGCGGGGTGTGGCTAGGGTTGGTGGCCCGCACGGCAGTACGGCTCTGTCCGCGGCGGCGCCATTAATGCAATCCGCCGGATCATTCGGAGAAGGCCCTAGCGCGCGGTAGAGACAGCGAGGATAGGTGGAATAGGGAGGGGAGCTCACCACGGGCTCGATGGCGGGGTCGTTGTCGTCGACGCGGGCTCGGGCAAAGAGGTCCTACGGCGAGGTTGGAAGCAGCTCTGGTGTGGTCGTGGTCGTAGTGCCTGGCTCCGAATCGCACCGCGACTGGACTCCGGGACGCGTCGAGCCTTGGCGTTTAGAGGGAGGGCAGTGGGGAGGCGCTGGCAACTTCTTCAGGTAAGGCCCAGCTCGTACCGAGCTTCGGCAATGGCGATGGCGGCGAGGTGACTCGGAGGGTAAAGGAGAGCCGAGGCCAGGAAGGCGCTACTTGTAGTCACGCGATAGGGGTGGCGACGCGCGGGTTTGTAGCAGATGGGATCCCAGGAGGAGCGAAGGGATAGAGTCGAGGGCACGGACGAAGAGAGGGAGAGGGTGGGTGGTCGCGCGCGCGTAGGGCGGAGGTAGAGGAGGGACCTGACCTGCGGGGCCCGCGGACCAGTGTGAAGGAGATGGGGAGGGGCGCTGCCGGGCTGCGAGCACGGGGAGCAGATGCAGTGGGCCGGCTGCGGCCGCACGGAGCAGGCCGGAGGAAGGGGCGCGCAGCGTGGGCCGGAAAGAGAGAGCGAGGCCCAGGCGAGGGAGGGAGTGCGGGCCGGATGCAGGGAGGAGGGAGAGGCCAAACGGCTGGGCCGAGCTGATCGGTTGAGGAGAAGGAGATGGGCCAGTTAGGGAAAAGAGGGAGAGGGGAGCCCAATCGAGTTTCCTTTTCCTTTTTCTTTCTTTAGCAAAACCTTTTAGAAATCAAATTCAAATCAGTTTGAAATCAAACGACTTTTGAAAATTTTAGAAATATTTTCCTAGGTTTTGAAAAAAAACTTTGGTTTTGATTTTATAAATTTTCATAAATATTTTATTTGTTTTCTAAATAGAATAAACCGATTCGCCCTATACGGGTTTAATAAATTTATTTTCCACTCAATAAAATATGCAATGGCATGAATGCAACATGAAAATGATAAATAAATTTTATTTTCCTCCTCTAATAAACTAGCCAACCTATTTAATTTCTAATTCCTTTTATTAAATTGGGGAAAAATTAAATCAGGGTGTTACAAACCTACCCCCCTTAGAAGAATCTCGTCCTCGAGATTAGGAAGAGTCGGTGAAGAGATGAGGAAAATCTGCCCGAAGATCATCTTCTTTCTCCCATGTGGCTTCTTCTTCGGAGTAATGCTTCCATTGCACCTTGCAGATTTTAATCCTCTTGTTGCGAGTACCTCGTTCCATCGTGTCCAGAATCTTGATCGGCTCAGAGAAAGTCAAATCATCCCGAGATCAAGCTCCTCAAGTGGCAACTGCTCCTCTGGAACTCTAGGCATCTCTTCAGCTGGGATACATGGAACACATCATGAATACCTGCCAGCCGTGCAGGCAACTCCAGCTGATAAGCAACTGCACCTTTCTTGTCAATCACCTTGAAAGGGCCAATGAATCTCGGAGATAGCTTCCCTTTGACATTAAACCTCCGAAGACCCTGAAGGTGACACCTTCAGATAGACATAGTCCCCAATCTGGAACTCCAGCTCTCGTCGTCTGACATCTGCATAACTCTTCTGTCTAGACTGAGCTGTCTTCAGGTTGCTTCTGATCTGTCTGACCTGTTCTTCAGCTTCTTCTATAGACTCAGGGCCAAAGACTTTCCTTTCTCCAACCTGATTCCAGAACAGAGGAGTTCTGCACTTCCTGCCATACAGTGCCTCAAAGGGGACATCTTGAGACTGGCCTGATAGCTGTTGTTATATGAGAACTCTGCATATGGCAGACTCACATCCCAACTCTGGCTGTTCTGGAGTGCACTAGCTCTCAACATGTCCTCCAGATCTGATTCACCCTTTCTGTCTGACCATCGGTCTGAGGATGATAAGCTGAACTGAAACTGAGGCGAGTGTCCATAGACTCATGCAACCGCTTCCAGAATCTGGATGTGAACTGTGTACCTCTGTCAGATACTATGATCTTAGGCACCCATGCAAGCACACAATCGGGACATGTACAACTCTGCAAGCTGCGGTCCCGATATGACTCCTTGACTGGAATGAAATGAGCCACTTGGTCAAGCGATCAACTATGACCCAGATAGAATCATATCCGACTGTGTCCTGGGCAAACCAGTGATGAAATCCATGCTGATCTCTTCCCATTTCCACTCGGGAATCTGCAGAGGCTGTAACAAACCAGCTGGTCTCTGATGTTGGGCCTTAACCCTCTGACATGTGTCACACAAGCCACATACTCTGCTACTTCCCTCTTCATCCCATACCACCAGTAATACTGCTTCAGATCCTGGTACATCTTGGTACTGCCTGGGTGAAGAGAGTAGGCTGAATCATGAGCTTCCTCAGATCAACTCCTTGATAGCCTTCACATCTGGAACACAGATCCTGCCTCTGAACCATAAGACACCCTGATCATCCTCTGTGAACCCTGGGGCTTTGTCCTCCTTGATCGACTGTCTGATCTCCAGAAGATACTCATCAGTGAGCTGCCCTGCCGGATATCATGCTCAAGGTCGAATCAACCTCCATGGCTACTGCATCAGTGTGGCCAAGAATACCCAAGTTGAGCTTCACAAACTCCTCATGCAACTCGGGCTGCTGCTCCTTGATCTCAAGCACATTGCAGTAGACCTTCCTGCTCAAGGCATCTGCAACAACATTCGCCTTGCCTGGATGATAGTTGATACTCAGATCATCTTTGATCAACTCTAGCCATCTCCGTTGGCGAAGATTCAGATCTGGCTGGGTGAAAATATACTTCAAGCTCTTATGATCAGTGTATATCTCTGTCTTCTTGCCCATCAGATAGTGCCTCCAGATCTTCAGAGCATGAACAACAGCTGCCAACTCTAGATCATGTGTAGGGTAATTCAGCTCATGCTTCCTGAGCTGTCTCGAGGCATAAGCAATCACACGACCTTCCTGCATAAGCACACATCCCAGACCCTGTCGCGAAGCATCACAATACACCGTGAAGTTCTTCTGGACATCTGGCATGACAAGAATAGGAGCAGAGGTCAATCTCGCTTTCAGCTCCTCGAAACCAGTCTGGCATTCAGGGGACCATACAAACTTGGCACCCTTCTCAGTCAGTCTCGTCATCGGCTTCACGATCTTGGAGAATCCCTCAATGAATCTGCGATAATATCCAGCCATACCGAGGAAACTCCGAATCTCAGTAACGCTCTCAGGTACCTTCCAGTCCAATATATCTTGGACCTTGCCTGGATCACTGATACACCACCTCTGAGATGATATGCCCCAAATATGCAACCTTCTTCAACCAGAACTCGCATTTGCTCAGCTTTGCATACAACCGATGCTCTCTGAGCTTCTGCAACACTAACCTCAGATGCTTCTCATGTTCTTCTTCAGTCTTCGAGAATATCAGGATATCATCAAGGAACACCACGACGAACAGATCTAAAAACTCCATGAAGACCTTGTTCATCAGATACATGAAGAAAGCTGGGGCATTAGTCAAGCCGAAGGACATCACTGTGTACTCATATAGCCCATATCGAGTTACAATGCCGTCTTCGGGATATCAGCTTCACGAATCTTCAGCTGATTATAACCTGTTTGCAGGTCAATCTTCGAGAACACATGAGCACCCTTCAACTGATCAAACAGATCATCAATGCGAGGAATCGGGTACTTGTTCTTGATGGTAGCTTCATTCAATGCGCGGTAATCAACGCACATCCGCAGGCCTCCATCCTTCTTCGGAACAAAGATCACAGGGGCTCCCCACGGGGATGTACTAGGACGAATATGCCCCTTCTCTAACTGCTCTTGGATCTGCGTCTTCAGCTCGCTAGCTTTTCGGCATCCATTCTATATGGTCGCCTGTATATAGGTGCAGTGCCAGGAACTAAATCAATAGAGAACTCAATCTCACGATCAGGTGGCATACCTGGCACCTTCTGGAAGACATCTGGGAACTCCTTGACAACTCGATATCAGGTACCACGACAGCCTCATATGCTCTGGCTTCTTCTACATCTTCGTCGGTGCTGATACACAATCTCCGTGCCATCTGGATGCTTCACTGTGATGATCCTCTGAGCACAATCAATGACTCCCTGGTACTTGCGTAGCCAATCCATTCCCAGAATGACATCAATACCTTGGGAATCCAGAACAATAAGAGAGGTGGGAAAGACTACCCCCCTTATGGTTAAGCTCACATTCGGGCACACATGCCTCGATATCAGTTCTCCTCCAGGAGAATTCACTAGCAGATGCTTTTTCATCAACACTCTATTCATATTATATTTAGATGCGCAGGGTGCTGATATGAACGAATGAGATGCTCCAGAATCAAACAAGACTGTAACTGGGTGAGAGTCAACAAGGAACGTACCAAACACCACATCTGGTGCCGTCTGAGCAGACTCTGCTGACACGTGGTTCACACGACCACGATGTAGCTCTGGGGCTGGCCTGCGGGACGTGACTGCGGTGGAGCTGGCTGCCTCAATGGACACTTGTTGGCGAAGTGTCCCATCTGGTTGCACTTGTAGCAGGGCCAATGACCTGCCCCCTGTGCTGGACGGGGCTGCTGCGGAGCTGGAAGACCCTGGCGAGGTGCCTGAGCCTGGCGTGGCTGCTGCTGCTGCTGGGTGGAGCCTGGTACTGTGGAGCTGGGTGCCTGTACTGAGGAGCGGGCTGCCGGGACTGGGGCGGCGGTACTGCTGCTGCTGGGGAATCTGCCTGGAAGCTGAGGCAGGTGGAGCGTAGCGGGGACGGGTAGAGCTGCCGGAGGACTGTCCCTGGAACGTCATCTTCCTCTTGCGATCTGCATCGAGGTCCTTCCGTTCCTTCTCCACCGCGAAGGCACGGTCAACCAGCTTCTGAAATGAGGAATACTCATTTGAAGCTAGGGCATAGCGGAGTCCTGGGTTAAGCCCATGCCTGAAGCAGATAACAATTTTATTATTTATCAGGTAGCAAAAGGAATGAACAAGGGTGTATGAAGAATTTTTAATATTAAAGAATGACAGAGATCTTGCCTGAAGCACTCCTGCTTCTTGTCCGTGTCCACGTCATCTGGGGCGTAACGGGACAGCTGGCTGAACTGCGTGAGATACTCACGCACTGTCATCGCGCCCTGCCTGAGGTCCTGAAACTCCGGCGCTTCACCCTGATCTCGCCGAAAGGGACGTACTGGTCGCGGAATGCCTTACGGAAATCCTCCCAAGTGATCGAGTTGGCGTCCGCATGAGCTGCGGTGTAGGCAGTCCACCAGTTCTTCGCCGGGCCCTGAAGCTGGTGCGCGGCGTAGAGGGCCTTATCAAGGTCCCCGACATGGGCAAGCTGCAACTTGCCTGTAATCGTCTCGAGCCAATCATCTGCATCCATTGGCTCTATGGCGTGGTGGAACACTGGAGGGCGCGTCGTCATGAAGCTCCTGAGAGTGTCATCCGGTCGGGGTGGCTGTGCAGCTCCTGCACCCTGAGCACCCTGAGCAGCCTGCGCCATCTGCTGCATGTGCTGCATCATCTGGGCCATGTTCTGCATCATCTGGTTCTGCACCTGGGCCATCTGGAGCGGGTCGTACGGAGGCGGAGGTGGATGAGGATGAGGCGGCTGGTTGCCACCTGCCCCGCTCCCGCCAGCGTTACCGGCGTTACCCGCGCTGCTCCTGGTGTCAACCATCTGTTACATTTTCCAGGAGTAAGAGTGAGATATGATAGATAGATATATAACAACCCTGATTTGGTTAATTAATTCGATTAGTAAAATATTTTAAACAAATGATGTCGCTGCAACCTGACGGTCGCAACACACCAACAATCATTACAAAGAACCAAAACATTACATATGCACAAGTACATGTCATTCAACGACCTACGAGATCACATAATTATGGCGGGCTTCTTACGAGTTTGGAGGACCTACTTTTAAACAAAATTTGAATTTTCAGCAGAGACAGGCTACAGAAGTGGGAAAAGGGGTCAGACTTTGTAAAAATAGTTTTGTAAATTCGACGACTGACTAGGGTAGCGTCCTACGGTCAACACGGCTCTGATACCACTCTGTGACACCCCAATTTTAAGAACAAAATTGGAGCACAATATATGTATGCCAGGATCAATTTTCATACATATATCCACATCATAGTAAATATCAAAACAATGCTTTATTAATATATCGAATTTATTACAAAATGACCCTCGGGTCTGAAAAAAAGTACAGACTCTCATGAAACTAACTCTAAGAAACTCTGATGAAGATGCGGAAGATCTGGACTCCATCTCCACAGGAAGGTCGACCGGGGGTAGCGCCATCCTAGTACAGGTCGTCAGGGTCGTAGCCTCCGTCTTCTGGATACTCCGCTCCTCGTACGCGTAGTCTCCAGCGTCTGGGTGGGGTAGCAGGGGGACAAAGAGGAAGGGTGAGTACATCGAAATGTACTCCGCAAGTGTAGGAAATATATGCTTATGAGGCTTATAACAAAGGTAGGCTGACTTTGTTTGACTCAAGCGCCTAAAGCGACACACCTATTAATCCTATTAATCCTATGCACCTATTTACTAGGTTATAGACAGACTCTGTAGAAAAGTAACAACACTCGGAGTCGCACCGAGCAACCACACTCGGAGTCACACCGAGCAACCAACACCTGAAGTCCATCAGGCAACCGCACCTGAAGTCCATCAGATGACCCGAACCCAAAACCAACCAGTAACCAACTAATCTCGAAGAAGTCCAAGCCCGCTCGTGACCGTGAGCACGGCTGATATATCAGTTTTACACTCTGCAGAGGTTGCACATCGTTACCCATGAGTCGTGCAGATCCCGTCACGCTAAACACTGCCGAGGTGCATAGCGGGTTGCACTGCAAGGCCTTTACAAAGCCCCTCCAAGCCTGTGTTACACGTACTCTAAGGTTTCATCCCCGTCATAAGTCAACGACCCCAGGGACCCCTCTTGAGCCACTAAACAAACCCCGTGTAGCATAACTTAGAGGAAACTAATTAATTAGCCAGGTCCAGCCCATCCAGATCTCATGGTTGCGCTGTTTTGCCGGGTTACTTGTCCAGAACCGGGTCCTAGGGATCCAGGCAGGATACTAGCACGAGCCCCGAACCAAAAACCAAAAGCAGCTGCCGAGTCCCACGGCACAAAACCACCAATACGGGTCCATCCTGCCGGATTTACCTAAAACCATGTTACTACAAAATTACCATGTCCACATTCGTTTCATAGTTCATTAATCAAGATTATAAACATTTTAACTCCATCCCAACCATGACTGCAGGGCTAAGCAAGACACCTACCCGAACATCCCAAAACAGGCGACAAGGATAATATTACAAATTCTAGTAAACCATAACATGGGATTCAAATTAATGACAAGCATGCATCTACAAGATCTAACTACTCTAGTACCAAAAGTAAAATAAGTAGGTGCAAGATGTTCAAGGACACTTGCCTTCGGACTGGGTCGAATCAACTGGGTCGCAAGGATGGTCTGGAGCGTCCTCGTACTCCGCACTCTCTGGCCCAAGCAACATACATGGCACAATACATAGAAATAAATAACAGTACAACAAACAGTATGAAAACAGTAAACTAATAGATCTACTGCGTAGAGAACGAAATTATGAATCTAACGCAAGTTGAATGGGTCAAATCGGAGTTAAAATGAGCAAGTTATGGGCTTTTGAAGTTGGGTGGCAAATCTGTGAATCATTTGAACTCATTTTTGCAATTTAAATAAATAAAAACGAAAAAGAAAAGCTGGCTGGACCGGGCCTCATTTTCTGGGATCTGCGAGGGCTAGAATGCAAGAATTTCTTGACTCAGGGCATAATGCTAACGGACGACGGGTTGATTCAAAACGAACTCGGGGTCTCTTTTGCAAAACTGACGCTGACGCGCTGCGGTGGCCGACATGGAGCTGGCGTGGCGCCACACGGCGGCACGTGAGTGGGCCGGTGCACTACGTGGCCTGTGGATCGGCTGATGCGGCACTGGTGGACTGGGTCCATAGGTCTGTAGACCTGGCCCATACCGGTTCGGGGTGAGCATCTAATCTGGGCCATTGGCTTTTGATCTGACGGTCAAGAGAAGGGAGGAGGAGTCTGCGGCGGCCGGCGGGGACCTTGGGCGCGGCGGCGCCATTCCTCCACGGCGGAGGAGGTTCGGCTCAAGGCTACAGGGCACGGGAGGGCTAGGCAAGGCCACCAGAAGGTAGCACGCGGTTAGGCGACTCCTATCGGACCATAAACACCGGCGGGGTGTGGCTAGGGTTGGTGGCCCGCACGGCAGTACGGCTCTGTCCGCGGCGGCGCCATTAACGCAATCCGCCGGATCATTCGGAGAAGGCCCTAGCGCGCGGTAGAGACAGCGAGGATAGGTGGAATAGGGAGGGGAGCTCACCACGGGCTCGATGGCGGGGTCGTTGTCGTCGACGCGGGCTCGGGCAAAGAGGTCCTACGGCGAGGTTGGAAGCAGCTCTGGTGTGGTCGTGGTCGTAGTGCCTGGCTCCGAATCGCACCGCGACTGGACTCCGGGACGCGTCGAGCCTTGGCGTTTAGAGGGAGGGCAGTGGGGAGGCGCGGGCAACTTCTTCAGGTAAGGCCCAGCTCGTACCGAGCTTCGGCAATGGCGATGGCGGCGAGGTGACTCGGAGGGTAAAGGAGAGCCGAGGCCAGGAAGGCGCTACTTGTAGTCACGCGATAGGGGTGGCGACGCGCGGGTTTGTAGCAGATGGGATCCCGGGAGGAGCGAAGGGATAGAGTCGAGGGCACGGACGAAGAGAGGGAGAGGGTGGGTGGTCGCGCGCGCGTAGGGCGGAGGTAGAGGAGGGACCTGATGTAACACCCCTGGTGTTACTAATGTAATTAACTTGACATGTCATCATCTTAAGCATTAATCATTTCCTGTGATGCATTTGAATTGCCTAATTGCTATGCTTTGATTCCCTTTTCAAAAACCCTAAAAGCCCAATTCTCTCTATAAGGGCAAAATGGTAATTTCACCTCTGTGCCTAGTTCTATGTAATTCTTGTTCAAATTTAGTGCCCTGCTGTTTGTTGCATTGATCAAAGTTCAAAAATCAGATTTGATTTGATTTTCCTTTTGCAAAACCCTAAAATCCCAAATCCTGGATTTATCCCTTTTTGATAACTTTTTCAAAATTCAAAATTTTGAGTTGGTTCAAAAAGCAAAGTTGTGAATCTGATCAAGAGGAACAACTTTGGTATTTACAAATTTCAAAGTTTCTATATAAAATTTGGAAGTTTCCAAATTCATTCAAACTCCAGTTTTTGTCCCTTTTTGAGTTTTCAAAATTAATTCAAAAACTATTGAGTTTCAGAAAAAGTGTATATTAGCAAAGTTGTAGGTTTTGTCAAATGGAACAACTTTCATATATAATATTTTCAAGTTTCAGTTTGAAATCCAAAGTAATTTTGATTTGAATCAAATTTGAAAAGTGTCCCCTTTTCTGTTTTTGAATATAGTTCAAAAACTATTTGGAATTTGAAAATGTTCATATTGACAAAGTTGTAGATCTCATTTTTCTGAGCAACTTTGGTATTTTGAGTTTTTGTCGCACAGTTCAAATTTTGGGAGAAGTTTGCAAAATACAAAAACTGGCCAAAAGTCAAACCCTAGCCCCTACACTGTTCTTCTTCCCCGTAGAGCCAGGGGGAGGGGGGGCCCGGCCATGGCGCCGGCGCTGCGCCTGCAGCGCATACGGCTGCTCCCCACGCGCCTCTGTCTGCCCCGCCGCTCCTTGGTCCCCTCCGCACCCGCACGCGAGCGCTGACTCCATCTCTCGGCCCTACTGCTCCTGCTCGCCGCCGCCGCGTGGCCATTGCCGGCGCTGCCTGCGCCCGAGCCCCGGCTGCACGCCAGCGCCTCCGCCAGAGTGCAATCGAGTGCGCGTGCGCTCGCCGAGCTTATCCAGCCATCACCACGGTCTCTACCGGCCGCTATCCGCCTCTATAAAAGCCCCCGGCTCGAGCTCTCCCACTCAGCTCCGCCGCCGTCGCCACCTCACACAAGCTCCCAGCCCTCAACCACCTAGCTCAGAAGCTCCGCTGTGTTTTTGTGCCGCTTCTCCCCTCCAATTTGGTCTCTACCACCTCTGATCGCCCGGCGTAACCCTTTCTTCCCCAACTCCGGCAAGGGACCGCCGTGCTCGGGTCGTGCAATACGTCGACTCCGGCCGTGATCGTCCCCATTGACCCCAGCATCGTCTTCCTCGCTTCCTTGCGCTTCTGATGGACCCTTTGCGGTTGCTTGTGTCGCGCAGGATCGCCCGGCCGTCGATCACCGCCGTGTGCCGTCCGCCGCTTCCCGCCGACCGGCCGCTCCGTCCATCCCCGTCCCTCACCGAGCTGCCCAATCGACTCCGGTGAGCTCCCTTATGCTCCCTAGTGTTTGGTTTCGCCCCGGACCCTCTGGTTTGGCCGGCGTGCCGAGCGCCGCCCGTTATGGTCGCCGGCGACGAGCTCCCGCCGCCGTGTGTCTTTTTCTTTTTATTTTTAAGATGTGAATAGTGTTCTGTTTTCTCTTTTTTGTATGATTTTCTGTGTTGATCCAAAAATTCTGAAATTTTTGTGGTAGACTCTTTATGCTCTGTAGTATTTATAAAAATATGAAACTTGAGTTTTGTGCAAAAATTTGAAAATGTAAAATTCCCCTTTTAATTGAAAAATGAAGGTTTTGGTATTTTTGGAGAGTGATCTATAACTCCAAAAATCTTGAGATAAATTTTTGTGACCTTGTTATAACATGCTGAACCTCTGGTAAAATTTTGAAGTCATTTGGAGCAAGTTGATTTTTGAGCATTTATTTTAATTAAGGAATAGTGCCTTTTGTTAATTAAATGTTTAGATTTAATTGAGCACCTTAATGACCTCCAAAAATTATGAAATTTGTTTTGCCATCTGTTTATGCCTTAATGAACTTATGTGATTAATTTGGTAATTTTTGGAGCAACTTCATAAAATGACCTTTTAAATAAATTAAGAAAAATAGAAAAATGGATTAGGGTTGGTAATAAGTGTTTAATGATGTGATCTTTGGATTGATTGATGTTCATAGACCCCTACCCTTTGGTCTATGATGTTTGTGATGCTATGTTTGGATGATGCTTAGGATAATTATAATAAGGCTAGTTTAATCAATATGCTTAAGGAAAAATGGTTACCTTTTATGCTCAACCTAGATTTCGATTATGCCTTGCCTAAGAGTAATCTAGAATCAGTGGAATTGTCTTGCACCATAAGTCCATATCATCATTCTCATGAGCATTCATCATTGCATCCGTATAGTTGACGAAGAAGGTACCAGAGTCGAGGCCGCTGTTGACGAACCAACTCCCGAGGCGACCCCGAGCTCCGACACCTATACCTACCCCGAGTCTGCTCTTTTGCCATCCAAGGCAAGCCCCGGTGCATTTAACCCTTTCCTTGAATTTTTAAAATGATTTCCTTAAATGCTTTTGAGTTATTGCATTAGGTTTATAGGAGTTGTGTGATGCCTAATTGATGCACTATCCACCTTGACCACTGATACACCCGATACCTGCTTTCAAAAGTTTGAAAATGCTTAGCAATGCTTATTGAATTAGACTTTGCAATAAAATGCCAATTTAAAAGTGTGATCACTTAAGAATGTTTATGGGAATTTTGGCTTACTCCCCGGCTGTGGCTAGGTATCTGATCCGTACCTAGTCAATACGAGGAGAGGTTGTCCGAGCGTACGGTGCCGTCATGTTGTAGTCCGGGACTCAACAGTTGACACCGACCGGGACAGGTTGAAAAACTGACAGGACTATTACGCTTGGGTGAGATATGACCAAGGTATAGTTCTGGCTGGAAAATTAGGGACCATCCGTATGGGGGCCTGCTGGTCAAGACTTGTAACTATTCACATACTACGGAAAGCTCTGGCTCCGAGGAATCCTTTATTGGACCGACAACCGCGCACTGGGAGTGGAGAGATGGCGGAAGTAGCATGTACCCACGTGGTTAAGGATTGGAGTGGTGTACTGTACTTCCGGGTGGCGTAGGACCGGGCCCAATCTTGGAGGAATCGTGGTAGACGAGTTGGCAT
>VDCT01000317.1:0-31923 GCA_009763385.1 Coix lacryma-jobi var. lacryma-jobi
AAGAGAGAGATCTGCGACGCGTGGACCGACGCGGGGAACACACAGGGACCTCCCTCCTCTGCCTCGGCCCAAGGTGTCTCTGCCTGGCGGCCTCGGCTTGCCCTGGCCCTGCTGCAAGCTCTGGACTCGACTCCTTGGGAGCAGTGAAGGTCGTCCCGGTGACGCGGCAGCCATAAGCGTGCCAGTCGGAGAGTGTGGATACAGCTCAACCTCCTAAAATCGCCCTGCGCTGCTCCGGGACAACTGGTCCTCAATACCCTGAGTCCGCCCGTACAGCACCTCGGCTCTGCACGCTCATGCCCGCATCGGCCACTGTCCTGTGCCTGAGCTGCTCTCTCTCAGCTCGAGCGCTTCCGCGCGTGATTAACTCGCGCTTCCTGGCCGCTGAACCGGGGAGGAGGGACGAGGAGGGAAGTCAACCTGGGCCACCACCCGACGTTCTTGCCGCGGCATGGCTGACAAGATCAGAGAAACTGACGCTGAAAGAAGCTCTGAACTGCCTGGACTGCCGCTGAAAAGAGCAAAAACCTGACAAACCAACTGACGTTGAAAGCTCGGCAAAGAAACTCCCCGACACTGAGAACCTCTGCTGTTGTCACTCGCTAGGCTTTTGGCCTCGATCCGTACCCGCTGGGCTTGGCCGGGTTTAACTGACACTGCAACGGACAACGACGAGCTGACAACGGCCCACGGGCTCTTGACTCGCTGGCGAGAATAGATGGGATAAATAAAACCATAAATCTAGAGATGAGAGGTCCTATCAGAGCAAAGCAATTGGTAAGTGATAGAAGATGGCTTTGCTACCTGACGATCCGATGAAACGCACCCAAGCAAGGGTAGCACTGACGTTTCCGAGGGTCCACTAACGAACACCGAGGGGTCTGCAAAAAGGATGGGATCGAATCAGGGTCAAAACATGGTGGAACGACCCATTGGACACACTTTCGTCGAACACCTGGAGCGCAGCGGTTAAGGAAGTATATGAAGGGGCTCACGGAAGGTGGCGCTGGCCGGAAGGTCGCCGGCAGAGTGAATGGGCGCGATGAAACGGTCCCCTCCGGTGAGTATCCGAACGCCGGTGAGCTCGCGATGGGGCAATGGCTCCGGCGATCGTGGAGGTGGGGCTCTGACGGGACTCCGACGAAGGCGCGCGCGCGGGTTGCGAGGAGCTGCGCGGCGCAGGCGGCGGCCGGCGAGGAGATGCAAGGCGCGCGGAGCAAGAGCGGCCGGCGAGGAGATGAAAGGGCGCGGCGGAGCAAGAGCGGCCAGCCGCGAAGGGTGGGTCACGGCACGCTAGGGTTAGGGGGAGGCTCGGCTGGATCGGCCAGCGAGGAAGAAGGCGATAGGATAAGACGTGTGGGTCGCCTGAAGTCATTGGATGAACTGACCGCGCCGCTAAAGGGAACATCGGGACGCGCCGATGAATTACGCATCGGACGCTCCGATTGCCGTCGAGAGCTCCAGAAATGCCTTCGCGCTATCGGACGCGTCCTATTGCCTCGCAATCGGGCACCGGACCTCCGTTGAGTTTGCATGGACGCGACGCCAACACTGTTTCCAGCCGGGGCTGTGTACAGGGGGCATCGGCCGCTGGAGCCAGCGTCCGATGCAGCGTCCGATGCTTGCACTTTGGCCCGTTTCGAAGAATCTACCGTTGCGGCTCTCTCCCCAACCAAGTTTCACCTCAAAAAGAGGCAAAATAAACACCAGTTGGAATCTAGGTATGAGCATCCTCGCATAAACCCTCAATTTATAAGTATTTTTGCCATAGCTACATAACATTTTTAGAGAAATAAGCGATAAACCGAGGAGAAACATGTGGCCACCAAAACTAGGGACTTGACGCATTAGAGCCTCAAATGCTCCCCTAGCGGTGATCGAACACAGCGGTTTTTGCTCAAAACATAACCGAAAAAGAAACGACAAAGCAACAACCATGCAATATGCAATGCATTACGATTTGAATCTAGGTTGCTTGTCAAGTTTGCTCATGGATAAGCTTCTTCACACGCTACGCTTTTAGGGCGGTTATCTTAACCACGTCTGACAAGCCTATGTGCATAGCATAAATTGAAACATGGCATATGATACAATGCAATGCAAAGACAACCCCCTTTCACCTTTTGACAAAGTTACTTAGATCAAGCACATTAAGCTCACTTCGCAATCTACAAAGGGTGTTCTCATCTAGGGGTTTTGTGAAGATATCTGCCAATTGATCTTCAATTCTAACTCCCTCTAAGGATATATCTTTCTTGGAAACATGATCTCTAAGGAAGTGATGTCGAATATCTATGTGCTTTGTGCGAGAGTGTTGAACCGGTTGTTAGCAAGCTTAACCGCGCTCTCATTGTCACACAAAAAGGTACCCTTTCTAGAACTACATCATAGTCTAAAAGGGTTTGTTTCATGTAAAGGATTTGTGCACAACAAGCACCCGCGGCTATGTATTCCGCCTCGGCAGTAGACAAGGCCACACTATTTTGCTTTTTAGAACTCCATGAAACTAGTGATCTCCCAAGCAAATGGCACCCTCCGGATGTGCTTTTTCTTTCTATTTTGCAACCCGCGTAATCCGAATCGGAATACCCAACGAGTTGGAAGTTAGCTCCTTTGGGATACCAAAGGCCAATGCTTAGGGTGGTGCTTTAGGTACCTAAGGATTCTCTTCACCACTATGAGATGTGATTCCTTAGGATCGGCTTGAAAGCGAGCACACATGCACACACTAAACATGATATCGGGCCTAGATGCGGTCAAATATAACAAGCTACCAATCATAGAACGGTAGAGAGTTTTGTCAACCGGGTTACCTCCCACATCTAGGTCGAGATGTCCATTTGTTGGCATTGGAGTCTTGATAGGCTTGCAATCATCCATCTTGAAGCGCTTGAGGAGGTCTTTTGTATACTTCTCTTGAGATATGAAAGTCCCCTCCTTCAATTGCTTGACTTGGAAGCCTAGGAAGAAAGTGAGCTCTCCAATCATGGACATTTCGAACTCCTTCGACATCAAGTCACCAAATTCCTTGCAATATGCTTCATTTGTTGACCCGAAGATGATATCATCAACGTAGACTTGACAAATGAAGATCTCTCCATCAAGCTTCTTGGTGAATAGTGTGGTGTACCCATGGTGAAGCCCTTCTCAATGAGGAAGTCCCAGAGGCGCTCGTACCATGCTCTTGGGGCTTGCTTGAGCTCATATAGCGCCTTGGACAACCTATAAACATGATTAGGATATCTAGGGTCTTCAAACCCGGGAGGTTGATCAACATAGACTAGTTCATTTATGAAGCCATTTAAAAATGCACTTTTCACATCCATTTGATATAATTTAATGTCATGATGTGATGCATATGCAAGGAGGATACGAATGGCTTCGAGTCTTGCAACCGGTGCAAAGGTCTCTCCAAAATCCAAGCCTTCAACTTGAGAGAACCCCTTTGCCACTAGCCTTGCCTTGTTTCTAACAACCTTGCCTTGATCATCTTGCTTGTTCCTAAACACCCATTTTGTTCCAATGACTCTTGCGCCTTTTGGTCGCTCTTCAAGTGTCCAAACTTGGTTGCGGGTGAAGTTGTTTAATTCTTCATGCATGGCATTCACCCAATCCGGATCACCTAGAGCTCCATCTACAATGGTAGGCTCAACAAGAGAAACAAAGGAGTGATGTTCCATAAATAAAGCAAGTTTTTGAGAGCGAGTCATTACACCCCTTGTCGGACTCCCTATGATGAGATCTTGAGGATGAGCTTGTAGTAGAGGAGTAGTCCTTCGATCAACCACTTGAGGGGCCGCTTGTGGAGCATCAACATCTTGAGCTTGTACCACCATTTGATCATGGGAGACATGAGTATCTTCATTTGGATCCCTCCCATCTTTGTCATCATCAAGTGGTACATGTGATGAGGATGGCTTGTCAATGACTTGCACATCATCATCATCATCTTTAGGCTTGATGGCTCCAACTGGTTCATCACCTACATCATGGTTCATCATCAATGGTTCATGTTCTTCATTGCTCCCTCAATGGTTCATCACCTACATCATCAAGATTTTCATGCTCTCCTTGAGAGCCATTAGATTCATCGAATTCCACATCATATGTTTCTTCTACCATCCCGGTGGCATGGTTGAATACTCGATATGCTTTGGACTTCAATGAGTAACCAACAAGAAAACCAATATCACATCGGCGTTGAAACTTCCCTAGGTGTTGGCGCTTCTTGTAGATGTAGCATTTGCACCCAAACACTCTAAAGAAGATACATCCGGCTTCTTGTTGTTGAGTAGCTCATAGGGGGTCTTGCCAAGGAGACGATGGGGGAACAACCGGTTTGATGCATAGCAAGCGGTGTTGATTGCTTCCGCCCAAAATCTTTCCGGTGTAGTGTACTCATCTAACATAGTCCTTGCTAGGGTGATTAGTGTTCGGTTCTTCCTCTCAACTACCCCATTTTGTTGTGGTGTGTAGGTTGCGGAGACTTCATGCTTGATCCCAACTTCATCACAATATTGCTCAATGTGGGTGTTGTCGAACTCTCTTCCATTGTCACTTCTTATCTTCTTGATCTTCAAGTCAAACTCATTTTGGGCTCTCTTGGCAAACTTCTTGAATGAAGGGGTTGCTTCGGATTTGTCATGAAGAAAGAATACCCAAGTGTATCTAGAGTAGTCATCAACAATCACTAGGCAATAGAGATTTCCACCCAAGCTAGCATATGTTGTTGGTCCAAATAGATCCATGTGAAGTAGCTCTAACTCTCTTGATGTTGACACAAAGGCTTTGGTTGGATGTGTATTTGCAACTTGCTTGCCGGCTTGACATGCACTACACAATTTGTCCTTCTCAAATTTGACATCCTTCAAGCCCCTAACCAAATCCTTCTTCAATAGCTTGTTGAGAGTGTTCATTCCAACATGTGCTAATCTTCTATGCCATAGCCAACCAAGTGATTGCTTAGTGAACAAGCATGTCTTCAAGTTGGCATCTTCGGAGGTGAAATCCACTAGATAGAGATTGTTGTATCTAAAGCCTTTGAATATCACTTGTGTATCATCTTTCTTGGTTACAACCACTTCCTTGTCGGTGAACAAACATTGAAAGCCAAGATCACATAGTTGCCCAACGGATAGCAAGTTGAAGCTCAATGATGCAACTAGAGCACATTGGAGATGGTATGATCATTTGATATAGCCACTTTGCCCAATCCCTTGACATTGCCCTTTGAGTTGTCACCAAATGTTATCTTTTCTTGGTCATTGACATTCTCTTCTAGTGAGGTGAACATCCGGGGATCACCGGTCATATGTTGTGTGCAACCACTATCAATCACCCAATGAGATCCACCGGTCTTGTAGTTCACCTACACACAAAGAAATCAAGCTTGAGCTTTTGGGACCCAAACTTGTTGCGGTCCCTTAACCTTCTCACTAGTGACTTTGCAACCCAAATTTGCTTTGGCCTATTCTTGTTAGGAGGCCCCATGAACATAACTTTCATCTTGCCACTAGAGTCTTGTCTAAGCATGTAGTGAGCATTGAAAGCAAAGGGCCTAGCATGCTTGGGCAAGGGTGTGGGCTTGGGCTCTTCACAATCATGAGCAAAATGGCCTTCCTTTCCACACTCATAGAATTTCCAATCTTCTTCTTCTTTTGGCTTAGTGATGCTCTTTCGTTGCTTCATCTCTCCTCAAGGAATCCAATTGCCATTTCTATTTGTCTTCATGACCGTGTTCATGAGTAGCTCACTTGGAAGACATTGTCCCTTGGTGAATTTCTTCAACCCGGTGGTGAGGTGCTCCTTCTCTTTCTTGAGCTTGTCCATTCTCTTGTTGGAGCTCTAATTGAGATGGTGTCATCTTGTATCTCTTTCCATCTTCAATCTCTTGTTTTCTCTTTTAGCATGTCACAGCTCAAGTGTCATGCTATACTCATCATCTTGGGTCTCAACAATGACTTGCTTTGTGTTGCAAGCTTCTCTAGATCAACCTTGAGCTTTGCCTTCTCATTCTTGATCTGATATAATCATCATAGTTGATTGGCCACAACCACATCTTGCCCCTTGCCACTAGCTCTTTGCTCATCATGCTCCACTAACCAAGTCCTCACAAGATGTTGCTATGTCCACACTTAACCAACAAGGTTAGGAGCATCAAGTGTCTCATGTGAAAGCATATCATAAGCAATGGTGAGGAGTATCATAATCTACTTTCACTTGAGTGTATTGTTCTTTGAGCAATTGATAACTAGTGGTAAAGTCACTATGCACCTTATCAAGTTTCTCATTTTTAGCTTTGAGCTCTTGTTAGAGGACTTGAGCTCCTTGATAGTGGATGACATAGTAGCAGTTCATTTTTTAGCTCATCACTAGCATGAATAGCATGATCACATTTTTCAACAAGAGATTCATTTTCATCAACAGCTTTTCATTTTTAGCTCTAGTCTTTCTTATGATTTTAGAGTAGTCATTTAGCAATTTGACAGTTCATCATAAGTAGGAGCCTCAAATTCACCATCACTATCACTATCACTAGAGTCCATCATCGTTTTGTACCTTCCGGTCACCCTTTGGCCATAAGGCATAGGTGTGTAGATGATGGATGGCGACGGTGGTGGTGGTGGTGGTGTAGAGGAGCCAATGACTAGAGCGGGCCACCTTTCCTTCTCATCCTCACTATCTTCAATTTGAGGAGCCACCGGAGAATCAATGTGTGTGAGCCAATCACCAACAATGTAAGGCCTTTCCACCTTTCCTTGTGGTATTGCTTCTTCTTCTTGCCATCCTTCTTGAGTAGGGCTTTTCATCCTTCTTCTCATCTTCACTTGATGAGTCATACTTCTTGCCCTTGTTCTTGTTCTTGTAGCTCTCTTTCTTGGGCTTGGTGCATTGATGAGCAAGATGGCAAAGCTCACCGCAATGGTAGCAATCCATTTCGGAGATTGGCCTCCTCTTGCTACTTGTGAAGAACCTTTCTTCTTTCTTGAGTCAAAGTTGACCTCCATTCTTGTGAAGCTTCCTCAACATCTTGGTGGGTCCTTCTCACCATGAGAGGCAATGTTGGAATCATCTTCTTCATCACTTGTACTCTCATGATGCACCACAATAGCCTTGGACTTGCCCTTCTTGTCATGGCTAGCTTTGAAGGCCAAGTCCTTCTTCTTGTTGGTGGAGGAGCCACCACTTGGTGTGATGTGCATGTACATCTCATGTGCATTGATCTTCCCAAGATTTGAGTTGGTGTAGCGGTGAAAAGATCACCCTTGATGTAGCACTGTCACGATGTGTCCATACTTCTCCATTGGAAGGACACAAAGAATCTTCCTCACAACATCGGATGGTTGCATTTGTGTGAGGCCAAGTCCATTGAGTTCTTCTACAATAACATTCAACCGTGAGTACATTTTCATTTGCACTTTCATTAGCATGCATATCAAAAGAGTGAAGCTTTTGCATAATTAAATGATAGCGTTCCTCACGCTCACTCTTGGTTCCCTCATGGAGCGCACAAATGTTTTCCCATAGGTCATGGGCATTTTTGTGGTTCCGAACACGGTTGAACACATCTTTGCAAATGCCTCTAAAAAGAATGTTTTTGGCCTTTGCATTCCATTTCTCATTTTCCTCCTCATTAGGAGTGAGGCTAGTGCCGTCCTTGGGCTTGGCAAAGCCGGTTATGGCGGCATCGCGGCATTTCACATCAACCGCTTCTAGGTACGACTCCATACGGATTTTCCAATATGGAAAGTCATCTCCCACGAACATGGGAGGTGGTCCATCACCTCCGGACATCTTAACTCTAGGCGGTTAAGCCTAAATCGAGAGCACGAGGCTCCGATACCAATTGAAAGGATCAAGATGCCCAAGAGGGGGGGGGTGAATTGGGCTTTTCTAAAACTTCTTGCAATAATAAAACCTATCAAGCCTCAATTAACCCCCTAGTGCCTAGAAGTGTGTATGACAAGAATCAATCGCACAAAAGACTATCGCTAAACCAATTCTACTCTAGCATGGCAATTCAACTTATGAGAGAACAACAAGTAAATGCGAAATTGAATTGCTCAAAGGTAAATGCGTAGTAAAGAGAGTAGAGATGACACGACGATCTTTTTGCCGAGGTATCGAGGTGTCGGCACCCCTCTAGTCCTCGTTGGAGCACCCGCGCAAGGGTATCGCTCCCCCTTGATCCGCGCAAGGATCAAGTGCTCACTACGAGCTGATTCTTCGCCACTCCGGCCCGGGTGAATCGCTCGCTACCGGTCACAACTTGGCTTGGGTCATCCACAATGCCTCCGGATGATCACCAAGCTCTCCGATCGCCACCAAGCCGTCTAGGTGATGCCGATCACCAAGAGTAACAAGCTAGAACTCTCACTTGACCAACACAAGGCCAAAGAGATGGATGGATGCACACTTGCTACTCAATTCTCACTAGGAGGTGTCTAATTCTCACAATTAGCAATTCACTCAACCTCACTAGGGCTCTTGCACTCACTCACACTCACAAGGTGTTTCTCAGCTAATGGAAGTGGCAAGAACACTCAAATGGATGGAGGGAAGGAAGTATATATACTCCCTCAACTGGTCATCCAAAAAAAGCACAAGACAGGCATTTTGTGGGGGCATCGGACGCGCCGATGCCTAGCATCGGACGCTCCGATGACCTCGTCCAACGGTCTACTGTACCTTCTTGTCAGACTGTTTAAAGGGACATCGGACGCTGGGCAGCGTCCGATGCCACCACTTCGGACGCGTCCGATGTGGATTTACCCTCTCTGGAACCTCTCTGCATGGCCATCGGACGCTGGCCCTCAGCGTCCGATGCCTGCGTCCGATGCAGCCTTCAATTCACGCGCACGTGAACAGTGGCACGGGCGCGTCCGATGCCACGCACCAGACTAAACCCTAGTCGGGGTGTGCCCGTAACCAGGGCAGACTTGACTCAGATCGCGACGCGGCCTAAATGACTTTTAACCCACTCGACTTAAGGCATCTCTCTGAGCTACCTAGGGCTATGAAATAACAAGTGTGCACCCACACCTACCTCAATAGACTATCTAGGTCAAGCTACTGATTCACACTCCCCTTTATAGTACGGCCAAAGGAAAAACAAAGACCTAAGACTACCTAAGTGTCCTCCAACACCATATGACACTTAGCCTAGTCTACCACCGTCTTCGTCGTCCATCCTTTGAAAACCGAAATGATATCCATCGCCAGGGGACATGAACTCCATATGCCCGTATCGTCGCCATTACCGTGACCTAACTCATCTCTGTTTCTGCAAAACACACGTTAGTCACAGTAATCTTGTGTTTCATCCAATCACCGAAACCACTAGGGGCCAAGATGCGTTCACCAGGATACATATTTTGGAACCCTTAAGCCTCGGTTGATTCCGATTTCACTCTAACATCACATAAACTAAAAGGCTCGTTTGGTCAGAGTCTTTAATGATGTTGATATGTTCATGTAATTAATTTCACACAGAAATAGCCTGGGCCTAGACAACATGCCTATGCCAAGAAATAAACCATGGTTCTAACGCAGGCACCTCTTTGAGCAGACAATTTCATCCAAACGAGCATTTGAATCTCGATATCTCGTCGACCTAAACGAGCAAGGTCATGAGCAGCAGAGGCTAATGTTTTATGGTGGTCCAAAGGGAAAAAAAAGAGACACCATTTAAACTAAGCAACAATCAAGGCAATTGATCTTAAAATACAAATGTAACTATTTGACCTTTTTAATTCTACTATATTGTATCTGAGATTCTGAGACCACATCGATTGGAGTCGTTCCTCACCTTAAGATACGTTGAGTAGCTCCAATACAGAGCAGAATCACACATTAGAGTGTTTCGTTGTTGGATGTCATACCTCAAAATGAACCTGGCAGGATGGTTCGAATTATCAGCTCAACAAATGCATATAATACTTAAGGCATAATCTAAAATGTGAAGATTGACCGGTTCTTCGAAGTACTAGAACATGTACTTTGTTTTTTTTACTTTACTTGAACATGGGTCCTAGCAAACAAAACTCACCGTGTGGCTATACAACTTTCTAACTACCCGATGTTGCAAAGCAAAATCGACTTTATACTGAAGCTTTTCTAAATAGTTGCCTCGACTCCAGAGGTACCCCTGACATCCTGCAAGACCACCATTCAGTGTGGCATGCATCATGCATGCCTGAAGGTTTGAACTTTGAACTAAAGCCCTATTCACTTGTATTTATCAGCTATAGTATAATATTTTTCTCTCACAAAAAATAGTATAATCTGATTTATCAGCGGAAGAAATCATCAGCCAAATAGCTCTAAATCATAAATAGTAAAAGGTTTAGACAATTCCGCATTCACCATCACTTTATAGCAAACAGAGGAAACACCGCGGGTCCGCGCATGAGTCATGACACTATTGATCTAAATTTGTACAAAACCCAGCTTTCGTGGGAGGACGGATGCGGGGGTGAATTCTCCTGGTGGATGAGATGAGTCTAATGTGTACCACTTATCGAGATCTAAGATGTCCACTTATCAAGTCTAGTGATTGATTTAGAAATGTATTCTAAAATATGTGAACGAAGTGACATTTTTTATTAAGTTAGAACTTGTTTATACATTTTAAGTGCAGTCATTTGGGAATTGGGACGGGAGGAGTATAACCTTATCTAAACAAATTTGAATCTGTATAATTTTCGCAATCTGCTGGATGCCCCGGATCGTTTGCCACTTTGTCCGCACACGGCACACCCCACCGGATCAGAGGGCACGTTCCAAACCTGCAAAAGCTGAAAGCTCGGCGACTGGCACTGGCACCCGGTCAGGCCGTTTAGTCGTCCGGGTCTCCTCCTCGACTGCATTGGCGCACAAGCACGGAGCAAAACCCCAACCCCAGCCAGTCCAAGGAAATTCGGACGATCCAGCAGCAGAGGCAGCACCAAAACCCCACTTTTTCCCCGCTCGCCGGTCGCCGCCACAGCAGCACCACCACCACCGCGGGCCGCCCTCAGATGACGCCCCCGCCCCCGCCGACGTCGCCGTGGGTCATCCTCGGCAGCATCCCACGCGTCGCCGAGCTCGACGGCGCCGACGTGTCGCTGGCGCTGGCCGCGCCCCCGCGCGTGCCGCGCCTGTCCATCTCCCCGCGCGTCTTCCCTGCCCGCCCCACGCCGCGGAACTTCCCGTTCGTGCTCGCCGCCGACCCCTCGGGCCTGCTCCTCCTCTCCGCGATCCTCAAAGCCCCGCTCACCCGCGTCGACGTCGACCGCCCGGGCCACCGCTCCGTCTGCTGGCGCGACTCCGACCCGCGCTACTTCGTCCTCGACGCTGCCACGGGCTCCGCGCTCCGCCTCCCGGACCCGGCCCCGCAGGAGCCCGTCTCGCACCAGGCGCTCCTCGGCGTCCTCGCCTGCCCCGGCGGGTGGCGGCCGCTACGTGGTCGCCGAGCTCCTGCCGCTCATCGGCGGCGACACGGCCGACCTACGCTGCTACTACTCCGACGTAGGCGAGTGGGTCAGCAAGAGCCTGCGCTACCCGCTCCCGCCGCGCCCGCTCGTGCCGTTCCGCACGCTCGCCCTCCACGGCAGGCTCTGGTGGGTCGACTACTCCTGGGGCGTCCTCACCGCGGACCCCTTCGCCGAGCACCCCGTGCTCGGCTTCGTCCCGCTGCCCCGCCCCTGCGTGCTCGAGTACTATGAGGCCCGGGGGGTGCTCGACCAGCTCCGCTACGTTGGGGTCAGCGCCGGCAACCTGCCCTTCGTCGACACCTACCGCCGGGGAGGTGCCCCCAACAAGGTCACCGTCTGGACCCTGCCGCACCCATACGCCACGGAATGGGTGCTGGAGCACGAGGCCTCCTTTGCCGACATCTGGGCCGACGACACCTACAAGGCCACTGGCCTCCCCAAGAAGGCTCCCGTGCTCGCGCTCATCCACCCCCAGAACCCCGCCGTCGTCTACTTCTTCCTCGAGGACCACCTCTTCGCCGTCGACGTGCCCGCCCGCAAGGTCGTCGAGTGCGACCGCTACCACCTGGTGGCGCCTCCCCGCGACTACGACATCGCCAACCGATTCGTCCGCACCTGGGAGCTGCCCCGTGCAGTCTCTTCAGGTATGTGCGCCGTGCCTTGCCTCAGGCCCTCATCTCACTATCTTGCATTGGCTCATTCTCATCTCTGGCTTTGCTGTTTATTATTAGTAGTATAGATGTTCATCTATATCCTTCTGAAAGGTGTTGCTTTTTCATCGATCGCTTGCGTCTACCTAGTCCATAGCTCGGTCACATGCATGTCTACCAAATTCTCTTTCATGCTTGTGCAAGTTCAAGTTTATTCTAAGCTAGCCATATATTTTGGTCATCAGGGGTCAGTGATGCACAAATATATGGCCACAAAGACATTGGCTTTTTGGCTGATTGATTGCCTCTGCCTGCTGCATTTACTTACTGTCGACATATATATACTATTTAGTTCCTAGAGTTCGTGCATGGCGATCAGGATCGATGCACTCAACTGTTTTTTGGCCTCTGGTAGTTGTTGCTATGTCTTTAGCTTTTGGTTCTGCCGCTGTTCGTTGAAGATCATCTGATGCAGGCGAGTCTCTTTTTGCAAGGGCAGCTTTCGTAACCTTTCTTACCGTTCTATGTCGTCTGTCTGTAATACTCCTGAATGTTGTACGTATTTCCGTTGATATCAATGAGAATGGTGATGTCCTCGGTTCACAAAAAAAGGGGGATTGATGCACTTACCAGCTGTAGCTGTTTCAGATCACTACTGACATGTTCTCAAGTTCAGGATCATATCCAACATCCACAGTGATGCACATGATATAATGGATAATACCATGCTGATTTATTGTACCCTTTTTTTTTGAACGAAGCTGATTTAAGGTCACTGTTTCAGGTCACTACTGACATTCTCTTTCAAATTTGATGACTGAGATACTAGTTTTTCACATAGTTGGATATAATTAGACTGTCTGTGTCGGTGCTTACACAAACTGAGACTAGCTATTTATGCTTACTTCGGTTTTGTGCTTCATATATGTGACTAAAATGTCAAGTTGTAGTGGTATACACGGTCGGATCAAGCTAGTTAGAAGGCCAATGGCATCTGAACTGAAGTTATTCCTGCTCAAATGTGTTGGATTTTGATTCATCACTTGCTTCTGCCTGCCACATTCACTAACAACTAACATGTATACACTCCTGTTCATAGCTTGATCGATGCACTCAGCCACTCACCAGCTGTATGTAGATGTTTCATGGTTACAAGTTACTTGTCTGCAAAATTTTCTTTCATGTGCTTAAGTTCAAGATCTATGCTATTATTTATTGGCGAAGGGTACCAAAAGCGATGTGCTTGATGATCAATAATACCAATTTTGTGTCAAATTATTTCACTGTATGCCTCATATGTTTGAAGTTATAAATTGAGTGGACATATTTTGTTTCTATAGTTGATGATGAGAGATACCTGTACTCTCCACCAGTGATGTGCTATTAGATTATTAGTTTATTACTCTTGGTGTTACCACAAGTTGAGACTAAGTAATTGTAGGAAGTTTGTACTTTCGTTGTGTGTTTCAGTTTTGGGTAGAAGTGCTTGCATCTTGGTCACGTAATGTTGGATTGAGTTAGGCAGACAATGGTTTGTCTAGACCAAATACAATGAGGCTAGTTATCTGTACTCTCACTGTGGTTAATTTGTATGTGAATATTGTAATCTTCATCCTAACATGTATCATTTGGCATCTTAGTTATTTATAGAAAGCTATTTCATCTTTCTACACACCACAAATACCGATTGAGCTTTAAGCTTGACCCACCACAAATCCAGACTTGCATAATGCTGTGAGTTGTGTTCTAACAAGCATTGGCTGATTTTCCTTGAAGTGCTGGTGAATTGGTCGCACGACATCGGCTCGTCTGAACCAACCGAAGTGTTGCCATCGACGAAAATGCCCGGGGATTACCACTTGGTTGGCACCATGACGATGGCATTCACAGGATGAGCTGAGGATAGGTTCGCAGCTGTTTAATTCCCAACTAGGTGAACTCATTTCCACACACACAGCCATGGTTTCAGTTGCTCTTTCTAACCCTCCAACATTATGCAGGCAGGCGTTTACTAATGTGACATTGTTTTGCCGAAATTTCCTTTTGATCCAGGTTTAGCTAGCTGCACTGGACTCAAGCTGGTAACATGTTTTGGGTGGGATATGGCATGCTCTGCGCCAGTGACATGCTTTGGGGGTCTTGCTGCACGTTCAGTTGGCAGCTCCATTTTTGTCCATGGCATGCTGTTGGAACACTACTTGTGCCATTTAGCTGAATGTTATGATCAATCCCGGTCCTTCTCTGATGGAACATTACTTGATCATCAGGTGTGACTTGGATCATGCTTGTTTCTGGTGACTTCCGGCTGCAATATGATTCTATAATATATTGTCTTGGGTGTCTGATTATATATTGTGCCTTGCATTTGGTGTTCCATGTTTTTTAAAAAAAAAGGGGGGGGGGGGGGGGGGGGTATTGGTTCCTTATTTCGTACTCCTTTCTATTTCTTGGTGTTACACTTAGACCACTTTTGATTTCTTTTTCTTTTTATCTTTGATTTATTAAAGACTTCAGATAAACGATATCCATTTCTTGGTGTTACACCTGGTTTGCGCAAATCTTAGTGACTCCGTAGGGAGTCCAGCAGTCCTGCATGATCCAGTCCAGTCTCCAGCAACACTAGCAGCTTAAGGTAATTGCATCTGCATACGAGATACCTTAATCTGCACGTGGTTTGGCATCTCAAAATGATCAGCTTCGAGCGCGCTTGTTGTTTTGGCCTTAAATTTTGTGGGATTACTCGTTCTACAAGCTTGTAACAAAAATACGTGCATGAGTACATGACAAAGCATATTTAAAGCTCCGTATATTTTCTTTACAAGGCGTGTTTTCATTTCACCAAGATAAAACTTTGGCCAACAAATATTCTGTTAAAACTTAAAACTACTGTTCTGAATAAGACTTTAATAACAAAAAAAATGCACCACAAGGAAGCATGTATAACTAGACCTGAGCATTTTGAATCTGGTCCGACCCGGCCTGGCCCGGGCCCACTGGGTTTTGACCCACCCACGAACCTTACTAAACAGAGCCTGGACAGAGATCTTGCTGCTAGAAAAAAAAATTATTGGCCCGAACTCAGTTCGAAATGATTATTTTAGTTGTTTTACACTATTTGCGCGGGCCCGAGCCCGACCCGAAAATAGTATGTCTGACTCGCCCAGTGAACAGTAATGAACGAGATTTTTTTGGCTCGACATAACCGGGTTTTTTTCGACCCGACCCAAACCAAGTCCAGTCCGTAAAATGCTCAGGTCTATGTATAACCCTCACTTTAAGTATCTTATGGTAGAACAATTAAATTACCTTATTTTGAGCTACTAATTAAGTTGTTCCAAACGCCATTTATTTAGATCCAAGGACATAGCAGGATGATTAAATGCTTGCTCATACAAAAAAAAAAGAGTCTACTTTTTCTCTCCTTCAACAGGTTGTATAATACCATGGCTGAACTTCAGCATTCCACAACGGAATCTGATAACAGCAGACCACACTCACCATCTTTTATATATGGATCACCTCTTAAACCTCTTATATATATATGTTTGATACAAAATGCATATCTTGGTAAGACTTAGACTCTTTTGTTATGTATATATGGATCGTCTCATATATATGTTTGATACAAATTATAAGTTATTCTAAAAAACTTGGAGAGTCGAAGTTTTTCAACTTTAACCAAAATTATAAAGAAAAACACAAAGATTTATAACATCAAATATGTATATTATGAAAATATATCTAATGAAGAATCTAATGGTAATTAGTTAGTATTATAAATCTAAATCTTAGTATCTTAATATATAAATTTGGTCAAAGTTGAATTTTTTTTACTCTCCAAGATTTTTAGAATAATTTATAATTTGGGATTGAGGGAGTATTTAATTTAGTTTCATGAAGCCCTAGACTTCTTCGGGGCTTCATATTTGAGTAGATGTAATGTGGTAGTTTAAATTTTAGCTAGATGAGTTAGTCAGTAATTCCTCTATATTGATAAAGGATATCGTTTCAGATAGTGATACGGTCTCCAAAGCATAATTTTGACCACTTATTTCTCAAAAATATGTGTTGGAAAGTGGTATATCTATATTTTTATAAAAGTACTTTTTTGGACAAATTTATTTATATGATTGCTAGATTTATATTTCTAATGTTTGACCTAATTTTTTCCAAAATGATTTTTTTATCAACATGAAAGGAGTATTTAATTTGGTTTCATGAGACCCTAGAGTTCATCTCGGGGCTTCACATTTAATTCGATCAAAGACTACCCATCACTAAAAAAAAATCACAGACTTGTTTGGTTCTGTGAGCATCTAGGCCCCCAGTGGGTTTCGGTGATTGGATGACAACGGTAAACTACTATGACTTACGTGTGTTTTGCAGAAACAATTGAGTTAGGTCATGGTAATGATGATCGTGAGGGCACTATGGTATTCATGCCTCTCTATTGATGGAATTCGTTCGGTTTTCAAAGGATGGACAACGAAGACGGTGATAGGCTAGCACTAAGTGTCACTTGATGTTGAAGGACACTTAGAGTAGCATAGGTCTTTGTTTTATTTTTGGCCGTACTATAAAGAGGGGTTTGAATGGGTAGCTTGACCTAGGTGAGACTTTTGAGTTAGGTGTGGTGCACACTTGTTAACCAAAGCCCTAGATAGCTTAGAAAGGTCCCTAAGATCATAAGGAAGAAAGTTCATGAAGGGAGCGTCGCAAACCGAAGTCGTTTCGGGCTTCAAAATGCGACCGGACGCTGGTTGACCTTGTGACCGGACGCTGGGCATGCGTCCGGTCAGTAGGGTTTGCTGAGGAAGCGGTCAGGCTCGACCGGACGCTCCTCAGGAGTTGACCGGACGCACCAGGGGGTGAGTCCGGTCCAACTCAGAGAGGTTCCAGAGAGGGTTTTTGCTGACCGGACGCGTCCGGTCAGTGGTGATCGGACGCATGGGTGCGTCCGGTCAGTGTTTCGTACTGTTGTCAGAAGGGGACGTCACGTAGCCGTTAGGCACTGACCGGACGCGTCCGGTCACCCCGACAGTGCGTCCGGTCAGTGTGTAACTGGCTGGATTGTACCCCTTCGTGCATGATTTGAAGTGGGGGTATTTATATGCCTCCCCCTCATTCATGCTGTAACTCTTGCTCATTTGAAAGGTTCCCAAACACATTGTGATTGCAAGTGAGTGCAAGAGGCCTAGTGAGGTTGAGAGATTTGATAATTGAGTGATCAAACACCTCATTAGTGAGTAGAGAGTAGCAAGTGTGCATCCACCCATCTCATTAGCCTTGCGTTGGTCAAGTGAGAGTTCTTGCTTGTTACTCTTGGTGATCGGCATCACCTAGACGGCTTGGCGGCGATCGGAGAGCTTGGTGATCATCCGGAGGCATTGTGGATGACCCAAGCCAAGTTGTGACCGGTAGCGAGCGATTCACCGGGCCGGAGTGGCGAAGAATCAGCTCGTAGTGAGCACTTGATCCTTGCGCGGATCAAGGGGGAGCGATACCCTTGCGCGGGTGCTCCAACGAGGACTAGGGGGGTGTGCCGACACCTCGATACCTCGGCAAAAAGATCGTCGAGTCATCTCTACTCTTTTACTTACGCATTTACATTCAAGCAATTCAATTCCGCATTACACTTGTTGTTCATTCCAAATTGAATTGCCATGCTAGAGTAGAATTGGCTTAGTGATAATCTTTTGTGCTATTGATTCTTGTCATACACTTCTAGGCACTAGGGGGTTAATTGGGGCTTGATAGGTTTTATTATTGCAAGAAGTTTTAGAAAAGCCCAATTCACCCCCCCTCTTGGGCATCTTGATCCTTTCAATTGGTATCGGAGCCTCGTGCTCTCGATTTAGGCTTAACCGCCTAGAGTTAAGATGTCCGGAGGTGATGGACCACCTCCCATGTTCGAGGGAGACGACTTTCCATATTGGAAAATCCGTATGGAGTCGTACCTAGAAGCGGTTGATGTTAAATGCCTCAATGCCGCGATCACCGGCTTTGCCAAGCCCAAAGAAGGCACAAGCCTCACTCCTAATGAGGAGGAAAATGAAAAATGGAATGCAAAAGCCAAAAACATCCTTTTTAGAGGCATTTGCAAGGATGTGTTCAATCGTGTTCGGAACCACAAAAATGCCCATGATCTATGGGAAAATATTTGTGCGCTCCATGAGGGAACCAAGAGTGAGCGTGAGGAGCGTTATCATTTGGTTGTGCAAAAGATGAACTCGTTTGAAATGCTTGCTCATGAAAATGCAAATGAAATGTACTCACGCTTGAATGTTCTTGTAGAGGAGCTCAATGGTCTTGGCCTCACACAAATGCAACCATCCGATGTTGTGAGGAAGATCCTATGTGTCCTTCCCATTGATAAGTATGGACACATTGTGACCGTGCTACATCAAGGTGATCTTTCCACATCTACACCAACACAAGTCTTGGGGAAGATCAATGCTCATGAGATGTACATGCACATCACACCAAGTGGTGGCTCCTCCACCGACAAGAAGAAGGACTTGGCCTTCAAAGCAAGCCATGACAAGAAGGGCAAGTCCAAGGCTATTGAGGTGCATCATGAGAGCACAAGCGATGATGAAGATGATTCCAACATTGCTCTCATGGTAAAGAAGACCACCAAGATGTTGAAGAAGCTTCACAAGAATGGAGTCAACTTTGACTCAAGAAAGAAGAAATTCTTCACAAGTAGCAAGAGGAGACCAATCTCCGAAATGGATTGCTACAATTGCGGTGAGCTTGGCCATCTTGCTCATCAATGCACCAAGCCCAAGAAAGAGAGCTACAAGAACAAGAACAAGGGCAAGAAGTATGACTCATCAAGTGAAGATGAGAAGAAGGATGAAAAGCCCTACTACAAGAAGGATGGCAAGAAAAAGAAGCAATACCACAAGAAAGGTGGGAAGGCTTACATTGTTGGTGATTGGCTCACCGACATTGACTCCTCCGATGGCTCATCAAATGAAGATAGTGATGATGAGAAGGAGAAAGTGGCCGCTCTAGTCATTGGCTCCTCTACACCACCACCACCACCGTCACCATCATCATCTACACACCTATGCCTTATGGCCAAGGGTGACCGGAAGGTACAAAACAATGATGACTCTAGTGATAGTGATAGTGATGGTGAATTTGAGGCTCCCACTTATGATGAACTTGTCAAATTGCTAAATGACTACTCTAAAATCATAAGAAAGACTAGAGCTAAAAATGAGAAGCTTGTTGATGAAAATGAATCTCTTGTTGAAAAATGTGATCATGCTATTCATGCTAGTGATGAACTAAAAGATGAACTTGCAACTATGTCATCCACTATCAAGGAGCTCAAGTCCTCTAACAAGGAGCTCAAAGCTAAAAATGAAAAACTTGATAAGATGCATAGTGACCTTTCCACTAGTCATGCTTTGCTTAAGGAACAATATACTCAAGTGAAAGTAGATTATGATACTCTCACCATTGCTTATGATATGCTTTCACATGAGACACATGATGCTCCTAACCTCGTTGTTAAGTGTGACATAGCAACATCTTGTGAGGACTTGGTTAGTGAGCATGTTGAGCAAAGTGCTAGTGGCAAGGGCAAGAAAGTGGTTGAGGCCGATCACTATGATGACTATGTCAAGATCAAGAATGAGAATGCAAAGCTCAAGGTTGATCTAGAAAAGCTTTCAACCACCAAGCAAGTTATCATTCAATCTCATGACGATGACTATAGCATGACACTTGAGCTAGACATGCTAAAAGAAGAGAACAAGAGATTAAAGATGGAGAGGGACTACAAAATGACACCATCTCAATTGGAACTCCAACAAGAGAATGACAAGCTCAAGAAGGAGAAAGAGCACCTCACCACCGGTTTGAGGAACTTCACCAAGGGTCAATGTCTTCAAAGTGAGCTTCTCATGAACACCGTCATGAAGACCAATAGAAATGGCATTGGCTTTCTTGAAGAGAAGATGAAGCAACGCAAGAGCATCACTAAGCCAAAGAAGAAGAAGATTGGGAGATGCTATGAGTGTGGAAAGGAAGGACACTTTGCTCATGCTTGTGAGGAGCCAAAGCCCACACCCTTGCCCAAGCATGCTAGACCCTTTGCCTTCAATGCTCACTACATGCTTAGACAAGATTCTAGTGGCAAAGTGAAGGTTATGTTTATGGGGCCACCTAACAAGAATAGGCCAAGGCAAATTTGGGTTGCTAAGTCACTAGTTGAGAAAGTTAAGGGACCACAACAAGTTTGGGTCCCGAAAGCTCAAGCTTGATTTCTTGTGTGTGTAGGTGAACTACAAGACCGGTGGATCACATTGGGTAATTGATAGTGGATGCACACAACATATGACCGGAGATCCCCGGATGTTCACCTCACTAGAAGAGAATGTCGATGACCAAGAAAAGATAACATTTGGTGACAACTCAAAGGGCAATGTCAAAGGATTGGGCAAAGTGGCTATATCAAACGATCATACCATCTCCAATGTGCTTCTAGTTGCATCATTAAGCTTCAACCTGCTATCCGTTGGGCAACTATGTGATCTTGGCTTTCAATGTTTGTTCACCGACAAGGAAGTGGTTGTGACCAAGAAAGATGATACACAAGTGATATTCAGAGGCTTTAGATACAACAATCTCTATCTAGTTGATTTCACCTCCGAAGATGCCAACTTGAAGACATGTTTGTTCACTAAGCAATCTCTTGGTTGGCTTTGGCATAGAAGATTAGCACATGTTGGAATGAACACTCTCAACAAGCTATTGAAGAAGGATTTGGTTAGGGGCTTGAAGGATGTCAAATTTGAGAAGGACAAATTGTGTAGTGCATGTCAAGCCGGCAAGCAAGTTGCAAATACACATCCAACCAAAGCTTTTGTGTCAACATCAAGAGAGTTAGAGCTACTTCACATGGATCTATTTGGACCAACAACATATGCTAGCTTGGGTGGAAATCTCTATTGTCTAGTGATTGTTGATGACTACTCTAGATACACTTGGGTATTCTTTCTTCATGACAAATCCGAAGCAACTCCTTCATTCAAGAAGTTTGCAAAGAGAGCCCAAAATGAGTTTGACTTGAAAATCAAAAAGATAAGAAGTGACAATGGAAGAGAGTTCGACAACACCCACATTGAGCAATATTGTGATGAAGTTGGGATCAAGCATGAAGTCTCCGCAACCTACACACCACAACAAAATGGGGTAGTTGAGAGGAAGAACCGAACTCTAATCACCCTAGCAAGGACTATGTTAGATGAGTACACTACACCGGAAAGATTTTGGGCGGAAGCAATCAACACTGCTTGCTATGCATCAAACCGATTGTTCCCCCATCGTCTCCTTGGCAAGACCCCCTATGAGCTACTCAACAACAAGAAGCCGGATGTATCCTTCTTTAGAGTGTTTGGGTGCAAATGCTACATCTACAAGAAGCGCCAACACCTAGGGAAGTTTCAACGCCGATGTGATATTGGTTTTCTTGTTGGTTACTCATTGAAGTCCAAAGCATATCGAGTATTCAACCATGCCACCGGGATGGTAGAGGAAACATATGATGTGGAATTCGATGAATCTAATGGCTCTCAAGGAGAGCATGAAAATCTTGATGATGTAGGTGATGAACCATTGAGGGATGCAATGAAGAACATGCCGGTTGGAGCCATCAAGCCTAAAGATGATGATGATGATGTGCAAGTCATTGACAAGTGTAACAACTCTGGTGTTTAAGCATGTAATTAACTTGACATATCATCATTAGCATCATTAATCATCTTGATCATGATTTCATGTGTATGCATTTGCTTAGTGTGTCATTTTATGTGATGTACCTCTATTGCAAAAACCCTTATTAGCCCACTTCTTCCTATAGGGGCAAAATGGTAATTTCACCTCTGTGCCTAGTTCTATGTAATTCTTGTTCAAATTTAGTGCCCTGATGTTTGTTACTTTGATCAAAGTTCAAAAATCAGATTCGATTTGATTTTTCTTTTGCAAAACCCTAAATTCCCAAATCCTGGATTTATTCCCTTTCTGATAACTTTTTCATAATTCGAAATTTTGAGTTGGTTCAAAAAGCAAAGTTGTGAATCTGACCTAGAGGAACAACTTCGGTATTTGCAGATTTCCATGTTTCTATATAAAATTTGAAGTAATTTCAAATTCATTCAAATTCCAGTTTTTGTCCCCTTTTCAGTTTTAAAAATTTATTCAAAAACTATTGAGTTTCAGAAAAAGTGTATATTAGCAAAGTTATAGGTTTTGATAAAAGGAACAACTTTCACATTTGCAGATTTCCAACTTTCAGTGTAAAATCAAAAGTAATTTTGAATTTATTCAAATCCCTAAAGTGTTCCCTTTTCTGTTTTCAAATATGGTTCAAAAGCTATTTGGATTTGGAAAATGTTCATATTGACAAAGTTGTAGATCTCCTTTTTCTGAACAACTTTGGTATTTTGAGTTTTTGTCGCACAGTTCAAATTTTGGGAGATTTTTGCAAAATACAGATTCTGGCCAAAAGTCAAACCCTAGCCCCTACACTGTTCTTCTTCCCGTAGAGCCAGAGGGAGGGGGGGCCCGGCCATGGCGCCGGCGCTGCGCCTGCAGCGCATACGGCTGCTCCCCACGCGCCCTTATCCTGCCGCCGCTGTCTCCCTGTTCCCTCCGCGCCCGCACGCGAGCGCTGACCCTCGCTCTCGTCCCCTACAGTGCTCTGCGCGCCGCCGCCGCGTGGCCATCGCCGGCGAGCTTGCGCCCGAGCCCCGGCTGCACGCCAGCCTATCCGCCAGAGCGCAATCGAGTGCGCACGCCCCCGCAAACCTTACCTGCGTATCCCCGAGGTCTCTACCGGCCCCTGGCCGTGCCTATTTAAGCCCGCCGGAGCCCCGCGCTCCTCACTCACCCCGCCACCGTGGCCAGCCCACTCCAGACACTCCGCCGCTCCACCATCTAGCCCGAAAGCTCCGCCTTGAGCTCGTGAAGCTTTCCCACCCTTCAATTTCATCTCTACCGCCCTCAATCGCCCGGCGTAAGCTCGCCGTTCCCATCTCCGGCAGAAACCCGGCGAGCTCGGGTTCGTGAAATTCGCCGCCTCCGGCCATGATCATCCCTCACCGACCCCGTGTCGTATTCCTTGGCTCCGCGCGACTCTAACCCGGCCCTTGCGGTCTCGTGTGTTGCGCAGGACCGCCGGATCGCCGGAGCGCCGCCGCGGTCGTCTCCTCCCTCGAGCGTGTCGAGCCTCACCCTCGAGAACATGTCGAGCCTCACCCTCGAGAACGAGTCGAGCCTCACCACGAGTCGAGCCTCACCCTCGAGCCCTGCCTCCGAACCGTGGTAAGCATCCGAGCCTCCGGCCTCTGCTTCCACTCCGCTTCGCCCGAGCCCAAGCCTCGGCGAGCGCATGCCCTCCGCTTCGCCCGAGCCCAAGCCTCGGCGACGCATGCTCTCCGCTTCGCCCGAGTCAGGCCTCGGACGGAGGCTTACTTCTCCGTCTCGCCCGAGCCTCCGGGCCAGGCCTCGGACGAAGCTGTCGCTCCCGTCTCGACCGAGCCCGTCTCGACCGAGCCCCGCGCGATTCGCCGAGCCCGGCCTAGAAGGAGCATAGTGCCCTTCTCTTTTTCTGAGAGATGTGAATAGTGTTCTGTTTTCTCTTTTTTGTATGATTTTCGGTGTGCATCCAAAAATTCTGAAATTTTTGTGGTAGACTCTTTATGCTCTGGAGTTTTTTATAAAAATATGAAACTTGAGTTTTGTGCAAAAATTTGAAAATGTAAAATTCCCCTTTTTATTGAAAAATGAAGGTTTTGGTATTTTTGGAGAGTGATCTATAACTCCAAAAATCTTGAGATAAATTTTTGTGACCTTTTTATGACATGCTGAACCTCTGGTAAAATTTTGAAGTGTTTTGGAACAAGTTGGTTTTTGAACATTTATTTTAAATAGTTGAATAGTGCCTTTTGTTAATTAAATGTCTAGAATTATTTGAGCACCTTAATGACCTCCAAAAATTACGAAATTTGTTTTGCCATCTATTTATGCCATAATGAACTTATGAGATTAATTTGGGAATTTTTGGAGCAACTTCATAAAATGACCTTTTAAATAAATTAAGAAGATAGAAAAGGTGGATTAGGGTTGGTAATAAGTGTTTGATGATGTGATCTTTGGATTGATTGATGTTCATAGACCCTATCCCTCTGGTCTATGATGTTTGTGATGCCTTGTGATGATTATGCTTAAGTAATATAAAAGTTGCTTAATAAAGTTAGCTAATATTGCTAGAAAGGGATAAGTAATCTATTGTCCACTTTAACAAACCACTTATACTTTGCAAAGCCATACTCTAGTTTTATCCTATGCACTTTGTTCATACTAGCCTACTCATGTGCATGCATCATTGCATACGTATAGTGACCGAGGAAGAAGGACCTGAAGTCGAGGTAGCCACCGAAGGATCTGTCCCCGAGGCGACCCCGAGCTCCGACACCTACTCCAACCCCGAGTCCGTCCTTTTTGCCATTCCAGGCAAGCCCCGGTGCATTTAACCCTTCCCTTGAATTTTATAAAATGATTTCCTTAAATGTTTTTGAGTTAAATTACTGCATTAGGTTTATAGGAGTTTTGTGATATCCTATCTGATGCATTATCCACCTTGACCACTGATACACCCGATACCTGCTTTCAAAAACTAGTTGCAAAATGCTTAGCAATGCTATACAATAGATTTGCAATAAAAATGCCAATTTCAAAAGTGTGATCACTTAAGAATATTTATGGGAATTTCTGGTTACTCCCACTATTGGCTAAGTATCTGATCCGTACTTAGTCAATGGGAAGGAGAGGTTGTCCTTGCGTACGGTGCCGTCATGTCGTAGTCCGGGACTCGACAGTTGACACCGACCGGGACGGGTTGAAAAACTGACAGGACTGTTGCGCTTGGGTGAGATATAACCAAGGCACAGTTGCTGGCTGGAAAATTAGGGACCATCCGTATGGGGGCCTGCTGGGCAGGACTTGCAACTATTCACATACTACGGAAAGCTCTGGCTCCGAGAAATCCATTATTGGACCGACAACCGCGCACTGGGAGTGGAGAGATGGCGGAAGTAGCATGTACCCACGTGGGTTAGAGTCCCGGATTGGAGTGGTGTACTGTACTTCCGGGTGGCGTAGGACCGGGCCCAATAATGGAGGAATCGTGGAAGACGAGTTGGCATATGCAAGCTTGGGTGCTACATATGCAGTGTGGATAGGGATCCTCAGCTGAGTATTATTTATCCGGATTAACGTTGCTCCTCGGTTATGGAGACTTGTTCCATTGACTCTCAACGGAGAGTGGTTCTCAACTAGGAATGTTTTGAAATGTAAAATGAATCATGAATGATGAAGAATTGAGGGATACTGAATCTTTCCAAAATAAAATGAGGTTTACAAAAAATGCTTTTCTGCAAAATACTTGATCTTGCTTGAGCCTTACCTTGACTACCCTAAGCCTTCATTCCTGCGTCTTCTCCCTTTTTCTTTAGTCGGGTAAGTCTTGTTGAGTACCTTTGTACTCAGGGTTTTATTACCCATGTTGCAGGTATGGCAGATTCCTCAGTATGCCTTGGACCCTGCTGTGTGACTGTTGTTCAGGAGGAGGCCGATGAGGCCGATGAGTGATTATTCACCCTCGGGCTGGGTGATGTATCTTTAAGTTGTTGTCATATGCTACTCTGCCAACTCTATCTATTTGAACTATGGTCTGTAATAACTTCATTTAAATTTTATGTTGAACCCTGGTTTGTAAAACTATTGTTATCTAAGTCTTCCGCTATTTACTCCGATGTTATTTGTCAAAATGTTAAAGAGATTGTAACTGAATTGTGAGATGATCCTGCGGACAACGGGCACTGATGTAGCCCAGTAGCGGAACCGGTCGTAATCTCTTGGCTGTACGGATCGACTGTCAGTGGTTGACGGTGGTCAGTGGGCCATGGGATTAGGGCCGTTACGTTACAGAGTGGTATCGGAGCATCTCACTATGACGTTGCAATTTTTGCGAAAACTTCAAAATGTTTTTAACAAAAACTAAACTTGACTATTTTAAGTCCAAATTGCTTCTCTCATCTCATCTTGTCTTTGGCAACTAGTAGCAAGACAACTTGTATAAGCCCTATGTACCTTACCTTAGTAGTTGCATTGCCTTGTTCCGTAAGAACGATTCATGCATCATGTCACATTCACTTAAGTTTATAAAAGAGTTCGTTGGGGTTAGTGTGCCTACACCTTTTTCTTGCTAGCCTTTCTCATCTATAACCTCTTATCCAGATATGGCCATTATCAAGCGGACTGCCCGCAAGTCGACGGGACCAAACGGTGTGCCGCGTCACCAGCTGGCGCCACGCACCGGAGAAGAGACTGGAGAATCCTCCAATGGTCGTCGCTTTGCCCGCCGCACCCGCAAGCAGCTGAAGGAGGAAATCAAGAATCTGAAGGCTGAAATGGAGAACATGGAGCATGACTTCTACCTTTCCCGCATGGAGTTTTATGAGGCACGAGCTTCCTTGGAGCAGGCCAACCGAAACACGGTTCGCGCTATCGAGCAGCGCAATGATGCTTGGACCCGCGAGGACGTTACTAGAGCCCAGCTCCATGGACTGCAGCAATACACCGCCCAGATCGAGCAGTACAATGATATGCTTCATGAGGAAGTGCATCAGCTGCATGATCAACTCCACCCCTTGGTACCCCCGGTTATGGAAGAACCTGAGGACGGAGTCGTGGAGGAACCTGAAGTGGAGCATGAGCCAGGCCAGAATGAAGAAGTGGAACCTGCAGAAGATGTCCACGTTGAAGATGAAGATGAGGAGGAAGAGCCTGAGCTTATCATCGAGGATGATGATGATGACGAAGAGTTGATCTTCATCGATGATGACTAGACTCCTTGTGTCTGTACCATCTGCTTACCTAAAGCCTTAAGTCTAGGTTTGGGGCGTTAGTTGGTCTTCTGTCTAGCCGAGTTTGTATCTTGTCTTGTACCTTTCCTTTGTCAGTCTGTGGTTATCTGTCGAACCTCTGTATCAGTTATCTACCCTTGCATCTATGAATCTTATCAGTCAGTTTCGTTCAAAATCAATCTTTGTATGCTGAGTTCCAAAGTTGCTTATACAGATGCCTGTGAACACCCGTGCCGGAGCCGGAGGTGCTGATGACCGCATCCCAAACCCTCCGCCTGTACCAGCTACCCTGGCAGATGCCATTGCAGCCCTGGCCGCCGCTGCTAACCTAATGGCTCAAAACCAAGGACAGCAGAATGTTGGACACCGTGGTCGCCACAACCAAGAGACCACCTATGTGGACTTCACTGAAACACGACCACCGGTCTTCACAAAGGCCGATGAACCTCTCGAGGCTGACGACTGGTTACGCACCATGGAACAGAAGTTCAGTCTCCTGCACTGCACAGAGATCCAGAAGCCTCGGTTCGCTTCACAGCAGCTCCGTGGTCCTGCAAGTGCCTGGTACGCCAACCTGTTGGCTGCCCAGCCAGAAGGTCACCAGCTGACCTGGGAAGAGTTCCGCACCGCTTTCAGAGCACATCACATCCCTTCGGGATTGATGAGAATGAAGTTGGATCAGTTCTTGGCCCTGCAACAGAAAGATTCCACTGTCATGCAGTACGTGGGACAATTCAATCACCTCAGCCAGTATGCCTCCGACTATGTCAACACAGAGGAAAAGAAGAGAGATTGTTTTCTCAGGGGTCTGCACCCTAAGATTCGTAGAGGTCTGTCCAACAACCTGAACGGATCCTACCATGATGTCGTTGACCGTGCTGTTGCTTTCGAGGAAAGCAACCGCCAGTATCAGGAAGAGAAGAAGAAGAAGAAGGCTGGGTCTAGCAGTTTCTCCAGCAACCATAAGCGCCCAAGAGTCATCTACCACCCCAGTCACCATCAAAACCGTGCCCCATACCCCCATCAGCAAGTGGTCGTTCGTACCGCAGCCACCACCCATAATGCCAACCAGCAAAGTGCCACTCAGCCGAACGCCCCAGGTGTTCGTGTCACCACCCCACAAACAGCTTACAACCTTCCATGCTACAACTGTGGCCAAGTTGGTCACTGGGCTCGCGAGTGCCCAAAACCCAAGAAGAATACCCAGTATGCACAGAAAGGCCCTGGAGGATCACAGCAGCAGCAGCACCGTGCACCGCAGCAGCACGTCCAGAAGGGCAAGCTTGTCAGGAAGCACGGGCAAGTCTACTTCACCACCGCCAGTAACATCCCAGAAGGAGAGCCCGTCATGCTCGGTAGGTTCCCTGTTGCCAATCATCCTGCAGTCGTCTTGTTTGATTCTGGTGCATCGCATTCCTTCATCAGTCGCACTTTTGTCATCAAGCATGAGCTACCCATGGGGGAGTTAAAAGAAAGTTTTTGCATACTTTCGCCTGGAGGACGGATAAATACTAAGGAAGTGGTCCGCAGTATACCAGTAATGTTGGGGGAACATGTTTTTCCTACCACCATGATAGTACTGCGCGATCAAGAGATAGATGTCATCTTAGGCATGAATTGGATGTGTCAGTATAAAGCCATGATAGACATCTTGAATAGAGTTGTGAGAGTGGATATCCCTAACAGTACCTCCAAACTCTTTCTCCAACTTCCAATGCCTCAAAAGCCAACAACCACCCAGTTAAATACTGCCTATGCTCCGGAAGTCAGGGATATTCCCGTGGTCTGTGAGTTCCCTGATGTCTTCCCAGGAGATCTACCTGGTCTGCCTCCTGACCGTGATGTAGAGTTTGCCATAGAGCTAAAGCCCGGGACTGCTCCTATATCCCGTAGAGCTTATCGAATGCCTCCCAGAGAGTTGGCAGAGCTGAAGATCCAATTGCAAGAGCTATTGGACAAGGGTCTCATTCGCCCAAGTTCGTCTCCTTGGGGCTGTCCTGCTATCTTTGTGAAGAAGAAGGACAAAAGCCTTCGTCTGTGCGTTGACTATCGCCCGCTCAATGAGGTCACCATCAAGAATAAATATCCTTTGCCTCGCATTGACCTTCTTTTTGACCAGTTATCTGGAGCCAGAGTGTTTTCCAAGATCGACCTCAGATCTGGCTATCACCAAATAAAAATTCGTCCCGAAGATATTCCCAAAACAGCTTTCACCACCAGATACGGCCTATATGAGTACTTGGTCATGTCTTTTGGCTTGACCAATGCCCCTGCTCATTTCATGTATCTCATGAACTCCGTGTTCATGCCAGAGCTCGATAAATTTGTAGTCGTGTTCATTGACGACATCCTTGTTTATTCAAGAACTCCTAAAGATCATGCCAAGCATCTTCGTATCGTTCTCTCTCGTCTCAGAGATCACCAGCTGTATGCCAAGTTCAGTAAATGTGAATTCTGGCTAGATCGAATTCAATTCCTTGGTCATGTCCTGTCCGCTGAAGGTGTGTCAGTTGACCCTGGAAAAGTGGCAGATATCTTGGATTGGAAGCCACCTACCACTGTCCGCGAAGTTCGCAGCTTCATGGGAATGGCTGGATACTATCGTCGTTTCATCCCAGATTTCTCCAGAGTTGCCAAGCCTATCACAGAGTTGTTGAAGAATTCCGTGGATTTTGTTTGGTCACCAGCCTGTGAGCAAGCTTTTCAAGCCTTGAAGAAACTGTTAACTACATCACCAGTCCTAGCTCAACCAGATATCGAGAAACCCTTTGATGTATACTGTGATGCATCTGGTATTGGTTTGGGTTGTGTTTTGATGCAAGAAGGTCGAGTGATCGCTTATGCCTCACGGCAGCTTAAGCGACATGAGGAGAATTATCCAACCCATGACCTTGAATTAGCAGCAGTGGTACATGCTTTGAAGATATGGCGTCATTATCTGTTGGGCAGTGCCTGCAATGTGTACACCGATCATAAGAGCCTGAAGTATATCTTCACTCAAGAAGAGTTGAACATGAGGCAGCGAAGATGGCTTGAGTTAATCAAGGATTATGATATCGAAGTGCATTACCATCCTGGTAAGGCGAATGTAGTCGCCGATGCCCTCAGTCGCAAGTCATACTGCAACTGTCTGCCAACGAAGCCCTATGATCTTTCCTTGTGCCATGATCTTGAAAGGATGGGTATTGAAATGGTACCACAAGGAACTCTGAGTAATGTCAGGATAGAGACCTCTATCAAAGAACAGGTCATTGCTGCACAAAAAGATAACCCTGGAATCAAGCACATCATCGAAAAGGTCCAGACCGGTAAGGCTGATTGTTTCAGGATCGATGATGTAGGAGTTGTTTGGTTCAAGAACCGTCTAGTAGTTCCCAAGGTGCCTGAGTTGAGACAGTTGATCCTTGATGAGGCACACCTGTCTAGGTTTTCCATCCACCCCGGCAGCAACAAGATGTACCAGGATCTGAGGCAGAGATTCTGGTGGACAAAGATGAAGATTGAAATCGCTCGCTATGTCGCTCGCTGTGATACTTGTCAGAAAGTCAAAGCCGTGCACAAGAAGCCTGGAGGAGAATTGCAGCCTTTATCTGTACCTGCCTGGAAGTGGGAAGATATCAGCATGGATTTTATTAATGGGCTACCCAAGACCCGGAAAGGTTTTGATTCCATTTGGGTAATCGTGGACCGACTCACCAAACAAGCTCACTTTCTGCCAGTCAAGACCATTTACACCGTCCCCACATATGCCGCCTTGTACAAGAACAACATAGTGAAGCTTCATGGAATACCCAAGACCATTGTCTCTGACCGTGGTACCCAGTTTGTTGCGAAGTTCTGGAAAGCGTTCCATACCTCACTTGGAACCCAACTCTTATACAGCACAGCGTATCATCCTCAAACTGATGGACAGACGGAGCGAGTCAACCAAGTGCTGGAAGACATGTTGAGAGCCTGTGCCCTCACCTTCGCAGATACTTGGGATGACTGTTTGCCCTTGGCAGAGTTCTCATATAATAACAGTTACCAAGAAAGCATCAAGATGGCACCCTTTGAAGCACTGTACGGTCGTCGTTGTCGTACACCTCTCAGTTGGTCCGAGCCCTGGAGAAAGAGAATTCTTTGGAGTTGACCTGGTCAAAGATATGGAAGAGAAAGTCAAGCAGATACAAGAGAACATGAAGATTGCCCAATCTCGACAAAAGAGTTATGCTGACAAGAGACGTCGACCTCTGAAGTTTCAAGTTGGAGATTATGTATATCTCAAGGTCTCACCAACCAAAGGAGTCACTCGTTTTGGAGTCAAGGGAAAGTTAGCACCCCGCTACATTGGTCCGTTGAGATTTTGGAATGTTGTGGCAAGGTAGCTTACAAGCTAAAGTTGCCCGATCATCTCTCCGCAGTCCACAATGTTTTCCATGTCTCCCAACTCAAGAAGTGTCTCCGAGTACCGGAACATGTCGTGGAAGTTGAAGGTGTCGAGCTAGAGCCTGATCTATCCTACTCAGAATATCCAGTTCGAGTGTTAGATCACAAAGATCGAGTTACTCGAAGAACTACCACAAGGTGGTACAAAATCCAGTGGAACCAGCACTCTGAAGAAGAAGCTACTTGGGAATCTGAAGACTTCTTGGCAAAGAACTATCCCGACTTTCTCGAATCCCTGTCTATGTAAAGTTTTGCCTTTATCCCTTCTTTGTCCTTTCTTAAGACGCAGAATCTCGGGGCGAGATTTCTTTAAGGGGGGAAGGCTGTAACACCTCTGGTGTTTAAGCATGTAATTAACTTGACATATCATCATTAGCATCATTAATCATCTTGATCATGATTTCATGTGTATGCATTTGCTTAGTG
>VDCT01000318.1:0-205543 GCA_009763385.1 Coix lacryma-jobi var. lacryma-jobi
TTGTTTAATTCTTCATGCATGGCATTCACCCAATCCGGATCACCTAGAGCTTCATCTACAATGGTAGGCTCAACAAGAGAAACAAAGGAGTGATGTTCCATAAATAAAGCAAGTTTTTGAGATCGAGTCATTACACCCCTTGTCGGACTCCCTATGATGAGATCTTGAGATGAGCTTAGTAGTAGAGGAGTAGTCCTTCGATCAACCACTTGAGGGGCCGCTTGTGGAGCATCAATCTTGAGCTTGTACCACCATTTGATCATGGGAGACATGAGTATCTTCATTTGGATCCCTCCATTTGTCATCATCAAGTGGTACATGTGATGAGGATGGCTTGTCAATGACTTGCACATCATCATCATCATCTTTAGGCTGATGGCTCCAACCGGCATGTTCTTCATTGCATCCCTCAATGGTCATCACCTACATCATCAAGATTTTCATGCTCTCCTTGAGAGCCATTAGATTCATCGAATTCCACATCATATGTTTCCTCTACCATCCCGGTGGCATGGTTGAATACTCGATATGCTTTGGACTTCAATGAGTAACCAACAAGAAAACCAATATCACATCGGCGTTGAAACTTCCCTAGGTGTTGGCGCTTCTTGAAGATGTAGCATTTGCACCCAAACACTCTAAAGAAGGATACATCCGGCTTCTTGTTGTTGAGTAGCTCATAGGGGGTCTTGCCAAGGAGACGATGGGGGAACAACCGGTTTGATGCATAGCAAGCGGTGTTGATTGCTTCCGCCCAAAATCTTTCCGGTGTAGTGTACTCATCTAACATAGTCCTTGCTAGGGTGATTAGTGTTCGGTTCTTCCTCTCAACTACCCCATTTTGTTGTGGTGTGTAGGTTGCGGAGACTTCATGCTTGATCCCAACTTCATCACAATATTGCTCAATGTGGGTGTTGTCGAACTCTCTTCCATTGTCACTTCTTATCTTTTTGATCTTCAAGTCAAACTCATTTTGGGCTCTCTTGGCAAACTTCTTGAATGAAGGGGTTGCTTCGGATTTGTCATGAAGAAAGAATACCCAAGTGTATCTAGAGTAGTCATCAACAATCACTAGACAATAGAGATTTCCACCCAAGCTAGCATATGTTGTTGGTCCAAATAGATCCATGTGAAGTAGCTCTAACTCTCTTGATGTTGACACAAAAGCTTTGGTTGGATGTGTATTTGCAACTTGCTTGCCGGCTTGACATGCACTACACAATTTGTCCTTCTCAAATTTGACATCCTTCAAGCCCCTAACCAAATCCTTCTTCAATAGCTTGTTGAGAGTGTTCATTCCAACATGTGCTAATCTTCTATGCCAAAGCCAACCAAGAGATTGCTTAGTGAACAAACATGTCTTCAAGTTGGCATCTTCGGAGGTAAAATCCACTAGATAGAGATTGTTGTATCTAAAGCCTTTGAATATCACTTGTATCATCTTTCTTGGTTACAACCACTTCCTTGTCGGTGAACAAGCATTGAAAGCCAAGATCACATAGTTGCCCAACGGATAGCAAGTTGAAGCTTAATGATGCAACTAGAAGCACATTGGAGATGGTATGATCGTTTGATATAGCCACTTTGCCCAATCCTTTGACATTGCCCTTTGAGTTGTCACCAAATGTTATCTTTTCTTGGTCATCGACATTCTCTTCTAGTGAGGTGAACATCCGGGGATCTCCGGTCATATGTTGTGTGCATCCACTATCAATTACCCAATGTGATCCACCGGTCTTGTAGTTCACCTACACACAAGAAATCAAGCTTGAGCTTTCGGGACCCAAACTTGTTGCGGTCCCTTAACTTTCTCAACTAGTGACTTAGCAACCCAAATTTGCCTTGGCCTATTCTTGTTAGGTGGCCCCATAAACATAACCTTCACTTTGCCACTAGAATCTTGTCTAAGCATGTAGTGAGCATTGAAGGCAAAGGGTCTAGCATGCTTGGGCAAGGGTGTGGGCTTTGGCTCCTCACAAGCATGAGCAAAGTGTCCTTCCTTTCCACACTCATAGCATCTCCCAATCTTCTTCTTCTTTGGCTTAGTGATGCTCTTGCGTTGCTTCATCTTCTCTTCAAGAAAGCCAATGCCATTTCTATTGGTCTTCATGACGGTGTTCATGAGAAGCTCACTTTGAAGACATTGACCCTTGGTGAAGTTCCTCAAACCGGTGGTGAGGTGCTCTTTCTCCTTCTTGAGCTTGTCATTCTCTTGTTGGAGTTCCAATTGAGATGGTGTCATTTTGTAGTCCCTCTCCATCTTTAATCTCTTGTTCTCTTCTTTTAGCATGTCTAGCTCAAGTGTCATGCTATAGTCATCGTCATGAGATTGAATGATAACTTGCTTGGTGGTTGAAAGCTTTTCTAGATCAACCTTGAGCTTTGCATTCTCATTCTTGATCTTGACATAGTCATCATAGTGATCGGCCTCAACCACTTTCTTGCCCTTGCCACTAGCACTTTGCTCAACATGCTCACTAACCAAGTCCTCACAAGATGTTGCTATGTCACACTTAACAACAAGGTTAGGAGCATCATGTGTCTCATGTGAAAGCATATCATAAGCAATGGTGAGAGTATCATAATCTACTTTCACTTGAGTATATTGTTCCTTAAGCAAAGCATGACTAGTGGAAAGGTCACTATGCATCTTATCAAGTTTTTCATTTTTAGCTTTGAGCTCCTTGTTAGAGGACTTGAGCTCCTTGATAGTGGATGACATAGTTGCAAGTTCATCTTTTAGTTCATCACTAGCATGAATAGCATGATCACACTTTTCAACAAGAGATTCATTTTCATCAACAAGCTTCTCATTTTTAGCTCTAGTCTTTCTTATGATTTTAGAGTAGTCATTTAGCAATTTGACAAGTTCATCATAAGTGGGAGCCTCAAATTCACCATCACTATCACTATCACTAGAGTCATCATTGTTTTGTACCTTCCGGTCACCCTTGGCCATAAGGCATAGGTGTGTAGATGATGATGGTGACGGTGGTGGTGGTGGTGTAGAGGAGCCAATGACTAGAGCGGCCACCTTCTCCTTCTCATCATCACTATCTTCATTTGATGAGCCACCGGAGGAGTCAATGTCGGTGAGCCAATCACCAACAATGTAAGCCTTCCCACCTTTCTTGTGGTATTGCTTCTTTTTCTTGCCATCCTTCTTGTAGTAGGGCTTTTCATCCTTCTTCTCATCTTCACTTGATGAGTCATACTTCTTGCCCTTGTTCTTGTTCTTGTAGCTCTCTTTCTTGGGCTTGGTGCATTGATGAGCAAGATGGCCAAGCTCACCGCAATTGTAGCAATCCATTTCGGAGATTGGTCTCCTCTTGCTACTTGTGAAGAATTTCTTCTTTCTTGAGTCAAAGTTGACTCCATTCTTGTGAAGCTTCTTCAACATCTTGGTGGTCTTCTTCACCATGAGAGCAATGTTGGAATCATCTTCATCATCGCTTGTGCTCTCATGATGCACCTCAATAGCCTTGGACTTGCCCTTCTTGTCATGGCTTGCTTTGAAGGCCAAGTCCTTCTTCTTGTCGGTGGAGGAGCCACCACTTGGTGTGATGTGCATGTACATCTCATGAGCATTGATCTTCCCCAAGACTTGTGTTGGTGTAGATGTGGAAAGATCACCTTGATGTAGCACGGTCACAATGTGTCCATACTTGTCAATGGGAAGGACACATAGGATCTTCCTCACAACATCGGATGGTTGCATTTGTGTGAGGCCAAGACCATTGAGCTCCTCTACAAGAACATTCAAGCGTGAGTACATTTCATTTGCATTTTCATGAGCAAGCATTTCAAACGAGTTCATCTTTTGCACAACCAAATGATAACGCTCCTCACGCTCACTCTTGGTTCCCTCATGGAGCGCACAAATATTTTCCCATAGATCATGGGCATTTTTGTGGTTCCGAACACGATTGAACACATCCTTGCAAATGCCTCTAAAAAGGATGTTTTTGGCTTTTGCATTCCATTTTTCATTTTCCTCCTCATTAGGAGTGAGGCTAGTGCCTTCTTTGGGCTTGGCAAAGCCGGTGATCGCGGCATTGAGGCATTTAACATCAACCGCTTCTAGGTACGACTCCATACGGATTTTCCAATATGGGAAGTCGTCTCCCTCGAACATGGGAGGTGGACCATCACCTCCGGACATCTTAACTCTAGGCGGTTAAGCCTAAATCGAGAGCACGAGGCTCCGATACCAATTGAAAGGATCAAGATGCCCAAGAGGGGGGGTGAATTGGGCTTTTCTAAAACTTCTTGCAATAATAAAACCTATCAAGCCCCAATTAACCCCCTAGTGCCTAGAAGTGTATGACAAGAATCAATAGCACAAAAGATTATCACTAAGCCAATTCTACTCTAGCATGGCAATTCAATTTGGGATGAACAACAAGTGTAATGCGGAATTGAATTGCTTGAATGTAAATGCGTAAGTAAAAGAGTAGAGATGACTCGACGATCTTTTTGCCGAGGTATCGAGGTGTCGGCACACCCCCCTAGTCCTCGTTGGAGCACCCGCGCAAGGGTATCGCTCCCCCTTGATCCGCGCAAGGATCAAGTGCTCACTACGAGCTGATTCTTCGCCACTCCGGCCCGGTGAATCGCTCGCTACCGGTCACAACTTGGCTTGGGTCATCCACAATGCCTCCGGATGATCACCAAGCTCTCCGATCGCCGCCAAGCCGTCTAGGTGATGCCGATCACCAAGAGTAACAAGCAAGAACTCTCACTTGACCAACGCAAGGCTAATGAGATGGGTGGATGCACACTTGCTACTCTCTACTCACTAATGAGGTGTTTGATCACTCAATTATCAAATCTCTCAACCTCACTAGGCCTCTTGCACTCACTTGCAATCACAATGTGTTTGGGAACCTTTCAAATGAGCAAGAGTTACAGCATGAATGAGGGGGAGGCATATAAATACCCCCACTTCAAATCATGCACAAGGGGTACAATCCAGCCAGTTACACACTGACCGGACGCACTGTCGGGGTGACCGGACGCGTCCGGTCAGTGCCTAACGGCTACGTGACGTCCCCTTCTGACAACAGTACGAAACACTGACCGGACGCACCCATGCAGTCCGATCACCACTGACCGGGACGCGTCCGGTCAGCAAAAACCCTCTCTGGAACCTCTCTGAGTTGGACCGGACTCACCCCCTGGGTGCGTCCGGTCAAACTCCTGAGGAGCGTCCGGTCGAGCCTGACCGCTTTCCTCAGCAAACCCTACTGACCGGACGCATGCCCAGCGTCCGGTCACAAGGTCAACCAGCGTCCGGTCGCATTTTGAAGCCCGAAACGACTTCGGTTTGCGACGCTCCCTTCATGAACTTTCTTCCTTATGATCTTAGGGACCTTTCTAAGCTATCTAGGGCTTTGGTTAACAAGTGTGCACCACACCTAACTCAAAAGTCTCACCTAGGTCAAGCTACCCATTCAAAACCCCTCTTTATAGTACGGCCAAAATAAAACAAAGACCTATGCTACTCTAAGTGTCCTTCAACATCAAGTGACACTTAGTGCTAGCCTATCACCGTCTTCGTTGTCCATCCTTTGAAAACCGAACGAATTCCATCAATAGAGAGGCATGAATACCATAGTGCCCTCACGATCATCATTACCATGACCTAACTCAATTGTTTCTGCAAAACACACGTAAGTCATAGTAGTTTACCGTTGTCATCCAATCACCCGAAACCCACTGGGGGCCTAGATGCTCACAGAACCAAAACAAGTCTGTGATTTTTTTTTAGTGATGGGTAGTCTTTGATCGAATTAAATGTGAAGCCCCGAGATGAACTCTAGGGTCTCATGAAACCAAATTAAATACTCCTTTCATGTTGATAAAAAAATCATTTTGGAAAAAATTAGGTCAAAACATTAGAAATATAAATCTAGCAATCATATAAATAAATTTGTCCAAAAAAGTACTTTTATAAAAATATAGATATACCACTTTCCAACACATATTTTTGAGAAATAAGTGGTCAAAATTATGCTTTGGAGACCGTATCACTATCTGAAACGATATCCTTTATCAATATAGAGGAATTACTGACTAACTCATCTAGCTAAAATTTAAACTACCACATTACATCTACTCAAATATGAAGCCCCGAAGAAGTCTAGGGCTTCATGAAACTAAATTAAATACTCCCTCAATCCCAAATTATAAATTATTCTAAAAATCTTGGAGAGTAAAAAAAATTCAACTTTGACCAAATTTATATATTAAGATACTAAGATTTAGATTTATAATACTAACTAATTACCATTAGATTCTTCATTAGATATATTTTCATAATATACATATTTGATGTTATAAATCTTTGTGTTTTTCTTTATAATTTTGGTTAAAGTTGAAAAACTTCGACTCTCCAAGTTTTTTAGAATAACTTATAATTTGTATCAAACATATATATGAGACGATCCATATATACATAACAAAAGAGTCTAAGTCTTACCAAGATATGCATTTTGTATCAAACATATATATATAAGAGGTTTAAGAGGTGATCCATATATAAAAGATGGTGAGTGTGGTCTGCTGTTATCAGATTCCGTTGTGGAATGCTGAAGTTCAGCCATGGTATTATACAACCTGTTGAAGGAGAGAAAAAGTAGACTCTTTTTTTTTTGTATGAGCAAGCATTTAATCATCCTGCTATGTCCTTGGATCTAAATAAATGGCGTTTGGAACAACTTAATTAGTAGCTCAAAATAAGGTAATTTAATTGTTCTACCATAAGATACTTAAAGTGAGGGTTATACATAGACCTGAGCATTTTACGGACTGGACTTGGTTTGGGTCGGGTCGAAAAAAACCCGGTTATGTCGAGCCAAAAAAATCTCGTTCATTACTGTTCACTGGGCGAGTCAGACATACTATTTTCGGGTCGGGCTCGGGCCCGCGCAAATAGTGTAAAACAACTAAAATAATCATTTCGAACTGAGTTCGGGCCAATAATTTTTTTTCTAGCAGCAAGATCTCTGTCCAGGCTCTGTTTAGTAAGGTTCGTGGGTGGGTCAAAACCCAGTGGGCCCGGGCCAGGCCGGGTCGGACCAGATTCAAAATGCTCAGGTCTAGTTATACATGCTTCCTTGTGGTGCATTTTTTTTGTTATTAAAGTCTTATTCAGAACAGTAGTTTTAAGTTTTAACAGAATATTTGTTGGCCAAAGTTTTATCTTGGTGAAATGAAAACACGCCTTGTAAAGAAAATATACGGAGCTTTAAATATGCTTTGTCATGTACTCATGCACGTATTTTTGTTACAAGCTTGTAGAACGAGTAATCCCACAAAATTTAAGGCCAAAACAACAAGCGCGCTCGAAGCTGATCATTTTGAGATGCCAAACCACGTGCAGATTAAGGTATCTCGTATGCAGATGCAATTACCTTAAGCTGCTAGTGTTGCTGGAGACTGGACTGGATCATGCAGGACTGCTGGACTCCCTACGGAGTCACTAAGATTTGCGCAAACCAGGTGTAACACCAAGAAATGGATATCGTTTATCTGAAGTCTTTAATAAATCAAAGATAAAAAGAAAAAGAAATCAAAAGTGGTCTAAGTGTAACACCAAGAAATAGAAAGGAGTACGAAATAAGGAACCAATACCCCCCCCCCCCCCCCCCCCTTTTTTTTTTAAAAAACATGGAACACCAAATGCAAGGCACAATATATAATCAGACACCCAAGACAATATATTATAGAATCATATTGCAGCCGGAAGTCACCAGAAACAAGCATGATCCAAGTCACACCTGATGATCAAGTAATGTTCCATCAGAGAAGGACCGGGATTGATCATAACATTCAGCTAAATGGCACAAGTAGTGTTCCAACAGCATGCCATGGACAAAAATGGAGCTGCCAACTGAACGTGCAGCAAGACCCCCAAAGCATGTCACTGGCGCAGAGCATGCCATATCCCACCCAAAACATGTTACCAGCTTGAGTCCAGTGCAGCTAGCTAAACCTGGATCAAAAGGAAATTTCGGCAAAACAATGTCACATTAGTAAACGCCTGCCTGCATAATGTTGGAGGGTTAGAAAGAGCAACTGAAACCATGGCTGTGTGTGTGGAAATGAGTTCACCTAGTTGGGAATTAAACAGCTGCGAACCTATCCTCAGCTCATCCTGTGAATGCCATCGTCATGGTGCCAACCAAGTGGTAATCCCCGGGCATTTTCGTCGATGGCAACACTTCGGTTGGTTCAGACGAGCCGATGTCGTGCGACCAATTCACCAGCACTTCAAGGAAAATCAGCCAATGCTTGTTAGAACACAACTCACAGCATTATGCAAGTCTGGATTTGTGGTGGGTCAAGCTTAAAGCTCAATCGGTATTTGTGGTGTGTAGAAAGATGAAATAGCTTTCTATAAATAACTAAGATGCCAAATGATACATGTTAGGATGAAGATTACAATATTCACATACAAATTAACCACAGTGAGAGTACAGATAACTAGCCTCATTGTATTTGGTCTAGACAAACCATTGTCTGCCTAACTCAATCCAACATTACGTGACCAAGATGCAAGCACTTCTACCCAAAACTGAAACACACAACGAAAGTACAAACTTCCTACAATTACTTAGTCTCAACTTGTGGTAACACCAAGAGTAATAAACTAATAATCTAATAGCACATCACTGGTGGAGAGTACAGGTATCTCTCATCATCAACTATAGAAACAAAATATGTCCACTCAATTTATAACTTCAAACATATGAGGCATACAGTGAAATAATTTGACACAAAATTGGTATTATTGATCATCAAGCACATCGCTTTTGGTACCCTTCGCCAATAAATAATAGCATAGATCTTGAACTTAAGCACATGAAAGAAAATTTTGCAGACAAGTAACTTGTAACCATGAAACATCTACATACAGCTGGTGAGTGGCTGAGTGCATCGATCAAGCTATGAACAGGAGTGTATACATGTTAGTTGTTAGTGAATGTGGCAGGCAGAAGCAAGTGATGAATCAAAATCCAACACATTTGAGCAGGAATAACTTCAGTTCAGATGCCATTGGCCTTCTAACTAGCTTGATCCGACCGTGTATACCACTACAACTTGACATTTTAGTCACATATATGAAGCACAAAACCGAAGTAAGCATAAATAGCTAGTCTCAGTTTGTGTAAGCACCGACACAGACAGTCTAATTATATCCAACTATGTGAAAAACTAGTATCTCAGTCATCAAATTTGAAAGAGAATGTCAGTAGTGACCTGAAACAGTGACCTTAAATCAGCTTCGTTCAAAAAAAAAGGGTACAATAAATCAGCATGGTATTATCCATTATATCATGTGCATCACTGTGGATGTTGGATATGATCCTGAACTTGAGAACATGTCAGTAGTGATCTGAAACAGCTACAGCTGGTAAGTGCATCAATCCCCCTTTTTTTGTGAACCGAGGACATCACCATTCTCATTGATATCAACGGAAATACGTACAACATTCAGGAGTATTACAGACAGACGACATAGAACGGTAAGAAAGGTTACGAAAGCTGCCCTTGCAAAAAGAGACTCGCCTGCATCAGATGATCTTCAACGAACAGCGGCAGAACCAAAAGCTAAAGACATAGCAACAACTACCAGAGGCCAAAAAACAGTTGAGTGCATCGATCCTGATCGCCATGCACGAACTCTAGGAACTAAATAGTATATATATGTCGACAGTAAGTAAATGCAGCAGGCAGAGGCAATCAATCAGCCAAAAAGCCAATGTCTTTGTGGCCATATATTTGTGCATCACTGACCCCTGATGACCAAAATATATGGCTAGCTTAGAATAAACTTGAACTTGCACAAGCATGAAAGAGAATTTGGTAGACATGCATGTGACCGAGCTATGGACTAGGTAGACGCAAGCGATCGATGAAAAAGCAACACCTTTCAGAAGGATATAGATGAACATCTATACTACTAATAATAAACAGCAAAGCCAGAGATGAGAATGAGCCAATGCAAGATAGTGAGATGAGGGCCTGAGGCAAGGCACGGCGCACATACCTGAAGAGACTGCACGGGGCAGCTCCCAGGTGCGGACGAATCGGTTGGCGATGTCGTAGTCGCGGGGAGGCGCCACCAGGTGGTAGCGGTCGCACTCGACGACCTTGCGGGCGGGCACGTCGACGGCGAAGAGGTGGTCCTCGAGGAAGAAGTAGACGACGGCGGGGTTCTGGGGGTGGATGAGCGCGAGCACGGGAGCCTTCTTGGGGAGGCCAGTGGCCTTGTAGGTGTCGTCGGCCCAGATGTCGGCAAAGGAGGCCTCGTGCTCCAGCACCCATTCCGTGGCGTATGGGTGCGGCAGGGTCCAGACGGTGACCTTGTTGGGGGCACCTCCCCGGCGGTAGGTGTCGACGAAGGGCAGGTTGCCGGCGCTGACCCCAACGTAGCGGAGCTGGTCGAGCACCCCCCGGGCCTCATAGTACTCGAGCACGCAGGGGCGGGGCAGCGGGACGAAGCCGAGCACGGGGTGCTCGGCGAAGGGGTCCGCGGTGAGGACGCCCCAGGAGTAGTCGACCCACCAGAGCCTGCCGTGGAGGGCGAGCGTGCGGAACGGCACGAGCGGGCGCGGCGGGAGCGGGTAGCGCAGGCTCTTGCTGACCCACTCGCCTACGTCGGAGTAGTAGCAGCGTAGGTCGGCCGTGTCGCCGCCGATGAGCGGCAGGAGCTCGGCGACCACGTAGCGGCCGCCACCGCCGGGGCAGGCGAGGACGCCGAGGAGCGCCTGGTGCGAGACGGGCTCCTGCGGGGCCGGGTCCGGGAGGCGGAGCGCGGAGCCCGTGGCAGCGTCGAGGACGAAGTAGCGCGGGTCGGAGTCGCGCCAGCAGACGGAGCGGTGGCCCGGGCGGTCGACGTCGACGCGGGTGAGCGGGGCTTTGAGGATCGCGGAGAGGAGGAGCAGGCCCGAGGGGTCGGCGGCGAGCACGAACGGGAAGTTCCGCGGCGTGGGGCGGGCAGGGAAGACGCGCGGGGAGATGGACAGGCGCGGCACGCGCGGGGGCGCGGCCAGCGCCAGCGACACGTCGGCGCCGTCGAGCTCGGCGACGCGTGGGATGCTGCCGAGGATGACCCACGGCGACGTCGGCGGGGGCGGGGGCGTCATCTGAGGGCGGCCCGCGGTGGTGGTGGTGCTGCTGTGGCGGCGACCGGCGAGCGGGGAAAAAGTGGGGTTTTGGTGCTGCCTCTGCTGCTGGATCGTCCGAATTTCCTTGGACTGGCTGGGGTTGGGGTTTTGCTCCGTGCTTGTGCGCCAATGCAGTCGAGGAGGAGACCCGGACGACTAAACGGCCTGACCGGGTGCCAGTGCCAGTCGCCGAGCTTTCAGCTTTTGCAGGTTTGGAACGTGCCCTCTGATCCGGTGGGGTGTGCCGTGTGCGGACAAAGTGGCAAACGATCCGGGGCATCCAGCAGATTGCGAAAATTATACAGATTCAAATTTGTTTAGATAAGGTTATACTCCTCCCGTCCCAATTCCCAAATGACTGCACTTAAAATGTATAAACAAGTTCTAACTTAATAAAAAATGTCACTTCGTTCACATATTTTAGAATACATTTCTAAATCAATCACTAGACTTGATAAGTGGACATCTTAGATCTCGATAAGTGGTACACATTAGACTCATCTCATCCACCAGGAGAATTCACCCCCGCATCCGTCCTCCCACGAAAGCTGGGTTTTGTACAAATTTAGATCAATAGTGTCATGACTCATGCGCGGACCCGCGGTGTTTCCTCTGTTTGCTATAAAGTGATGGTGAATGCGGAATTGTCTAAACCTTTTACTATTTATGATTTAGAGCTATTTGGCTGATGATTTCTTCCGCTGATAAATCAGATTATACTATTTTTTGTGAGAGAAAAATATTATACTATAGCTGATAAATACAAGTGAATAGGGCTTTAGTTCAAAGTTCAAACCTTCAGGCATGCATGATGCATGCCACACTGAATGGTGGTCTTGCAGGATGTCAGGGGTACCTCTGGAGTCGAGGCAACTATTTAGAAAAGCTTCAGTATAAAGTCGATTTTGCTTTGCAACATCGGGTAGTTAGAAAGTTGTATAGCCACACGGTGAGTTTTGTTTGCTAGGACCCATGTTCAAGTAAAGTAAAAAAAACAAAGTACATGTTCTAGTACTTCGAAGAACCGGTCAATCTTCACATTTTAGATTATGCCTTAAGTATTATATGCATTTGTTGAGCTGATAATTCGAACCATCCTGCCAGGTTCATTTTGAGGTATGACATCCAACAACGAAACACTCTAATGTGTGATTCTGCTCTGTATTGGAGCTACTCAACGTATCTTAAGGTGAGGAACGACTCCAATCGATGTGGTCTCAGAATCTCAGATACAATATAGTAGAATTAAAAAGGTCAAATAGTTACATTTGTATTTTAAGATCAATTGCCTTGATTGTTGCTTAGTTTAAATGGTGTCTCTTTTTTTTCCCTTTGGACCACCATAAAACATTAGCCTCTGCTGCTCATGACCTTGCTCGTTTAGGTCGACGAGATATCGAGATTCAAATGCTCGTTTGGATGAAATTGTCTGCTCAAAGAGGTGCCTGCGTTAGAACCATGGTTTATTTCTTGGCATAGGCATGTTGTCTAGGCCCAGGCTATTTCTGTGTGAAATTAATTACATGAACATATCAACATCATTAAAGACTCTGACCAAACGAGCCTTTTAGTTTATGTGATGTTAGAGTGAAATCGGAATCAACCGAGGCTTAAGGGTTCCAAAATATGTATCCTGGTGAACGCATCTTGGCCCCTAGTGGTTTCGGTGATTGGATGAAACACAAGATTACTGTGACTAACGTGTGTTTTGCAGAAACAGAGATGAGTTAGGTCACGGTAATGGCGACGATACGGGCATATGGAGTTCATGTCCCCTGGCGATGGATATCATTTCGGTTTTCAAAGGATGGACGACGAAGACGGTGGTAGACTAGGCTAAGTGTCATATGGTGTTGGAGGACACTTAGGTAGTCTTAGGTCTTTGTTTTTCCTTTGGCCGTACTATAAAGGGGAGTGTGAATCAGTAGCTTGACCTAGATAAGTCTATTGAGGTAGGTGTGGTGCACACTTGTTATTTCATAGCCCTAGGTAGCTCAGAGAGATGCCTTAAGTCGAGTGGGTTAAAAGTCATTTAGGCCGCGTCGCGATCTGAGTCAAGTCTGCCCTGGTTACGGGCACACCCCGACTAGGGTTTAGTCTGGTGCGTGGCATCGGACGCGCCCGTGCCACTGTTCACGTGCGCGTGAATTGAAGGCTGCATCGGACGCAGGCATCGGACGCTGAGGGCCAGCGTCCGATGGCCATGCAGAGAGGTTCCAGAGAGGGTAAATCCACATCGGACGCGTCCGAAGTGGTGGCATCGGACGCTGCCCAGCGTCCGATGTCCCTTTAAACAGTCTGACAAGAAGGTACAGTAGACCGTTGGACGAGGTCATCGGAGCGTCCGATGCTAGGCATCGGCGCGTCCGATGCCCCCACAAAATGCCTGTCTTGTGCTTTTTTTGGATGACCAGTTGAGGGAGTATATATACTTCCTTCCCTCCATCCATTTGAGTGTTCTTGCCACTTCCATTAGCTGAGAAACACCTTGTGAGTGTGAGTGAGTGCAAGAGCCCTAGTGAGGTTGAGTGAATTGCTAATTGTGAGAATTAGACACCTCCTAGTGAGAATTGAGTAGCAAGTGTGCATCCATCCATCTCTTTGGCCTTGTGTTGGTCAAGTGAGAGTTCTAGCTTGTTACTCTTGGTGATCGGCATCACCTAGACGGCTTGGTGGCGATCGGAGAGCTTGGTGATCATCCGGAGGCATTGTGGATGACCCAAGCCAAGTTGTGACCGGTAGCGAGCGATTCACCGGGCCGGAGTGGCGAAGAATCAGCTCGTAGTGAGCACTTGATCCTTGCGCGGATCAAGGGGGAGCGATACCCTTGCGCGGGTGCTCCAACGAGGACTAGAGGGGTGCCGACACCTCGATACCTCGGCAAAAAGATCGTCGTGTCATCTCTACTCTCTTTACTACGCATTTACCTTTTGAGCAATTCAATTTCGCATTTACTTGTTGTTCTCTCATAAGTTGAATTGCCATGCTAGAGTAGAATTGGTTTAGCGATAGTCTTTTGTGCGATTGATTCTTGTCATACACACTTCTAGGCACTAGGGGGTTAATTGAGGCTTGATAGGTTTTATTATTGCAAGAAGTTTTAGAAAAGCCCAATTCACCCCCCCCCCCTCTTGGGCATCTTGATCCTTTCAATTGGTATCGGAGCCTCGTGCTCTCGATTTAGGCTTAACCGCCTAGAGTTAAGATGTCCGGAGGTGATGGACCACCTCCCATGTTCGTGGGAGATGACTTTCCATATTGGAAAATCCGTATGGAGTCGTACCTAGAAGCGGTTGATGTGAAATGCCGCGATGCCGCCATAACCGGCTTTGCCAAGCCCAAGGACGGCACTAGCCTCACTCCTAATGAGGAGGAAAATGAGAAATGGAATGCAAAGGCCAAAAACATTCTTTTTAGAGGCATTTGCAAAGATGTGTTCAACCGTGTTCGGAACCACAAAAATGCCCATGACCTATGGGAAAACATTTGTGCGCTCCATGAGGGAACCAAGAGTGAGCGTGAGGAACGCTATCATTTAATTATGCAAAAGCTTCACTCTTTTGATATGCATGCTAATGAAAGTGCAAATGAAATGTACTCACGGTTGAATGTTATTGTAGAAGAACTCAATGGACTTGGCCTCACACAAATGCAACCATCCGATGTTGTGAGGAAGATTCTTTGTGTCCTTCCAATTGAGAAGTATGGACACATCGTGACAGTGCTACATCAAGGTGATCTTTTCACCGCTACACCAACTCAAATCTTGGGAAAGATCAATGCACATGAGATGTACATGCACATCACACCAAGTGGTGGCTCCTCCACCAACAAGAAGAAGGACTTGGCCTTCAAAGCTAGCCATGACAAGAAGGGCAAGTCCAAGGCTATTGTGGTGCATCATGAGAGTACAAGTGATGAAGAAGATGATTCCAACATTGCTCTCATGGTGAGAAGGACCACCAAGATGTTGAGGAAGCTTCACAAGAATGGAGTCAACTTTGACTCAAGAAAGAAGAAGTTCTTCACAAGTAGCAAGAGGAGGCCAATCTCCGAAATGGATTGCTACAATTGCGGTGAGCTTTGCCATCTTGCTCATCAATGCACCAAGCCCAAGAAAGAGAGCTACAAGAACAAGAACAAGGGCAAGAAGTATGACTCATCAAGTGAAGATGAGAAGAAGGATGAAAAGCCCTACTACAAGAAGGATGGCAAGAAGAAGAAGCAATACCACAAGAAAGGTGGAAAGGCTTACATTGTTGGTGATTGGCTCACACACATTGATTCCTCCGGTGGCTCATCAAATGAAGATAGTGATGATGAGAAGGAGAAGGTGGCCGCTCTAGTCATTGGCTCCTCTACACCACCACCACCACCACCGTCGCCATCATCATCTACACACCTATGCCTTATGGCCAAGGGTGACCGGAAGGTACAAAACGATGATGACTCTAGTGATAGTGATAGTGATGGTGAATTTGAGGCTCCTACTTATGATGAACTTGTCAAATTGCTAAATGACTACTCTAAAATCATAAGAAAGACTAGAGCTAAAAATGAAAAGCTTGTTGATGAAAATGAATCTCTTGTTGAAAAATGTGATCATGCTATTCATGCTAGTGATGAGCTAAAAAATGAACTTGCTACTATGTCATCCACTATCAAGGAGCTCAAGTCCTCTAACAAAGAGCTCAAAGCTAAAAATGAGAAACTTGATAAGGTGCATAGTGACTTTACCACTAGTTATCAATTGCTCAAAGAACAATACACTCAAGTGAAAGTAGATTATGATACTCTCACCATTGCTTATGATATGCTTTCACATGAGACACTTGATGCTCCTAACCTTGTTGTTAAGTGTGACATAGCAACATCTTGTGAGGACTTGGTTAGTGAGCATGATGAGCAAAGAGCTAGTGGCAAGGGCAAGAATGTGGTTGTGGCCAATCACTATGATGATTATATCAAGATCAAGAATGAGAATGCAAAGCTCAAGGTTGATCTAGAGAAGCTTGCAACCACAAAGCAAGTCATTGTTGAGACCCAAGATGATGAGTATAGCATGACACTTGAGCTTGACATGCTAAAAGAAGAAAACAAGAGATTGAAGATGGAAAGAGATTACAAGATGACACCATCTCAATTAGAGCTCCAACAAGAGAATGACAAGCTCAAGAAAGAGAAGGAGCACCTCACCACCGGGTTGAAGAAATTCACCAAGGGACAATGTCTTCAAAGTGAGCTACTCATGAACACGGTCATGAAGACAAATAGAAATGGCATTGGATTCCTTGAGGAGAAGATGAAGCAACGAAAGAGCATCACTAAGCCAAAGAAGAAGAAGATTGGAAAATTCTATGAGTGTGGAAAGGAAGGCCATTTTGCTCATGATTGTGAAGAGCCAAAGCCCACACCCTCGCCCAAGCATGCTAGGCCCTTTGCTTTCAATGCTCACTACATGCTTAGACAAGACTCTAGTGGCAAGATGAAAGTTATGTTCATGGGGCCTCCTAACAAGAATAGGCCAAAACAAATTTGGGTTGCAAAGTCTCTAGTGGAGAAGGTTAAGGGACCTCAACAAGTTTGGGTCCCAAGAGCTCAAGCTTGATTTCTTTTGTGTGTAGGTGAACTACAAGACCGGTGGATCTCATTGGGTGATTGATAGTGGTTGCACACAACACATGACCGGTGATCCCCGGATGTTCACCTCACTAGAAGAGAATGTCAATGACCAAGAGAAGATAACATTTGGTGACAACTCAAAGGGCAATGTCAAGGGATTGGGCAAAGTGGCTATATCAAATGATCATACCATCTCCAATGTGCTACTAGTTGCATCATTGAGCTTCAACTTGCTATCCGTTGGGCAACTATGTGATCTTGGCTTTCAATGTTTGTTCACCGACAAGGAAGTGGTTGTAACCAAGAAAGATGATACACAAGTGATATTCAAAGGCTTTAGATACAACAATCTCTATCTAGTGGATTTCACCTCCGAAGATGCCAACTTGAAGACATGCTTGTTCACTAAGCAATCACTTGGTTGGCTATGGCATAGAAGATTAGCACATGTTGGAATGAACACTCTCAACAAGCTATTGAAGAAGGATTTGGTTAGGGGCTTGAAGGATGTCAAATTTGAGAAGGACAAATTGTGTAGTGCATGTCAAGCCGGCAAGCAAGTTGCAAATACACATCCAACCAAAGCCTTTGTGTCAACATCAAGAGAGTTAGAGCTACTACACATGGATCTATTTGGACCAACAACATATGCTAGCTTGGGTGGAAATCTCTATTGCCTAGTGATCGTTGATGACTACTCTAGATACACTTGGGTATTCTTTCTTCATGACAAATCCGAAGCAACCCCTTCATTCAAGAAGTTTGCCAAGAGAGCCCAAAATGAGTTTGACTTGAAGATCAAGAAGATAAGAAGTGACAATGGAAGAGAGTTCGACAACACCCACATTGAGCAATATTGTGATGAAGTTGGGATCAAGCATGAAGTCTCCGCAACCTACACACCACAACAAAATGGGGTAGTTGAGAGGAAGAACCGAACTCTAATCACCCTAGCAAGGACTATGTTAGATGAGTACACTACACCGGAAAGATTTTGGGCGGAAGCAATCAACACTGCTTGCTATGCATCAAACCGGTTGTTCCCCCATCGTCTCCTTGGCAAGACCCCCTATGAGCTACTCAACAACAAGAAGCCGGATGTATCCTTCTTTAGAGTGTTTGGGTGCAAATGCTACATCTTCAAGAAGCGCCAACACCTAGGGAAGTTTCAACGCCGATGTGATATTGGTTTTCTTGTTGGTTACTCATTGAAGTCCAAAGCATATCGAGTATTCAACCATGCCACCGGGATGGTAGAGGAAACATATGATGTGGAATTCGATGAATCTAATGGCTCTCAAGGAGAGCATGAAAATCTTGATGATGTAGGTGATGAACCATTGAGGGATGCAATGAAGAACATGAACCATTGAGTGATGAACCATTGATGTAGGTGATGAACCAGTTGGAGCCATCAAGCCTAAAGATGATGATGATGATGTGCAAGTCATTGACAAGCCATCCTCATCACATGTACCACTTGATGATGACAAAGATGGGAGGGATCCAAATGAAGATACTCATGTCTCCCATGATCAAATGGTGGTACAAGCTCAAGATGTTGATGCTCCACAAGCGGCCCCTCAAGTGGTTGATCGAAGGACTACTCCTCTACTACAAGCTCATCCTCAAGATCTCATCATAGGGAGTCCGACAAGGGGTGTAATGACTCGCTCTCAAAAACTTGCTTTATTTATGGAACATCACTCCTTTGTTTCTCTTGTTGAGCCTACCATTGTAGATGGAGCTCTAGGTGATCCGGATTGGGTGAATGCCATGCATGAAGAATTAAACAACTTCACCCGCAACCAAGTTTGGACACTTGAAGAGCGACCAAAAGGCGCAAGAGTCATTGGAACAAAATGGGTGTTTAGGAACAAGCAAGATGATCAAGGCAAGGTTGTTAGAAACAAGGCAAGGCTAGTGGCAAAGGGGTTCTCTCAAGTTGAAGGCTTGGATTTTGGAGAGACCTTTGCACCGGTTGCAAGACTCGAAGCCATTCGTATCCTCCTTGCATATGCATCACATCATGACATTAAATTATATCAAATGGATGTGAAAAGTGCATTTTTAAATGGCTTCATAAATGAACTAGTCTATGTTGATCAACCTCCCGGGTTTGAAGACCCTAGATATCCTAATCATGTTTATAGGTTGTCCAAGGCGCTATATGAGCTCAAGCAAGCCCCAAGAGCATGGTACGAGCGCCTCTGGGACTTCCTCATTGAGAAGGGCTTCACCATTGGGATGGCCGACACCACACTATTCACCAAGAAGCTTGATGGAGAGATCTTCATTTGTCAAGTCTACGTTGATGATATCATCTTCGGGTCAACAAATGAAGCATATTGCAAGGAATTTGGTGACTTGATGTCGAAGGAGTTCGAAATGTCCATGATTGGAGAGCTCACTTTCTTCCTAGGCTTCCAAGTCAAGCAATTGAAGGAGGGGACTTTCATATCTCAAGAGAAGTATACAAAAGACCTCCTCAAGCGCTTCAAGATGGATGATTGCAAGCCTATCAAGACTCCAATGCCAACAAATGGACATCTCGACCTAGATGTGGGAGGTAACCCGGTTGACAAAACTCTCTACCGTTCTATGATTGGTAGCTTGTTATATTTGACCGCATCTAGGCCCGATATCATGTTTAGTGTGTGCATGTGTGCTCGCTTTCAAGCCGATCCTAAGGAATCACATCTCATAGTGGTGAAGAGAATCCTTAGGTACCTAAAGCACACCCTAAGCATTGGCCTTTGGTATCCCAAAGGAGCTAACTTCCAACTCGTTGGGTATTCCGATTCGGATTACGCGGGTTGCAAAATAGAAAGAAAAAGCACATCCGGAGGGTGCCATTTGCTTGGGAGATCACTAGTTTCATGGAGTTCTAAAAAGCAAAATAGTGTGGCCTTGTCTACTGCCGAGGCGGAATACATAGCCGCGGGTGCTTGTTGTGCACAAATCCTTTACATGAAACAAACCCTTTTAGACTATGATGTAGTTCTAGAAAGGGTACCTTTGTTGTGTGACAATGAGAGCGCGGTTAAGCTTGCTAACAACCTGGTTCAACACTCTCGCACAAAGCACATAGATATTCGACATCACTTCCTTAGAGATCATGTTTCCAAGAAAGATATATCCTTAGAGGGAGTTAGAATTGAAGATCAATTGGCAGATATCTTCACAAAACCCCTAGATGAGAACACCCTTTGTAGATTGCGAAGTGAGCTTAATGTGCTTGATCTAAGTAACTTTGTCAAAAGGTGAAAGGGGGTTGTCTTTGCATTGCATTGTATCATATGCCATGTTCAATTTATGCTATGCACATAGGCTTGTCAGACGTGGTTAAGATAACCGCCCTAAAAAGCGTGTGAAGAAGCTTATCCATGAGCAAACTTGACAAGCAACCTAGATTCAAATTCCGTAATGCATTGCATATGCATGGTTGTTGCTTTGTCGTTTCTTTTCGGTTATGTTTTGAGCAACCGCTGTGTTCGTCCACCGCTAGGGGAGCATTTGAGGCTCCTAATGGTCAAGTCCCCTAGTTTTGGTGGCCACATGTTGTCTCCTCGGATTTTATCGCTTATTTTCTCTAAAAATGTTATGTAGCCTATGGCAAAATACTTATAAAATTGAGGGTTTATGCGAGGATGCTCATACTAGATTCCAACTGGTGTTTATTTGCCTCTTTTTTGAGTTGGAACTTGGTTGGGAGAGGGAGCCGCAACGGAGATCTTCGAAACGGGCCAAAGTGCAGCATCGGACGCTGCATCGGACGCTGGCTCCAGCGTCCGATGCCCCCACTGTACACAGCCCCGGCTGGAACAGTGTTGGCGTCGCGTCCGATGCAAACTCAACGGAGCGTCCGGTGCCCGATGCCGAGGCATAGGACGCGTCCGATGCGCGAAGCGCATTTCTGGAGCTCTCTGGACGGGCATCGGAGCGTCCGATGCGTAATCATCGGCGCGTCCGATGTCCCTTTAAGCGGCGCGGTCAGTTCCTCCAATGACTTCAGGGACCCACACGTCTTATCCTATCGCCTTCTTCCTCGCTGCCCGATCCGCCGAGCCTCCACCCTAACCCTAGCGCTGCCGTGACCCACCCTCGCCGCTGGCCGCTCTTGCTCCGCCGCGCCCTTGCATCTCCTCGCCGGCCGCTCTTGCTCCGCCGCGCCCTTGCATCTCCTCGCCGGCCGCCGCCTGGCCCGCAGCTTCCTCGCACCCGCGCGCGCGCCTTCGTCGGAGTCCCGTCAGAGCCCCACCTCCACGATCGCCGGAGCCATGCCCCATCGCCGGAGCTCACCGGCGTTCGGGTACTCACCGGAGACCGTCTTCATCGCGCCCATTCATCTCTCCGGCGACCTTCCCCGGCCAGCGCCACCTTCCAGTGAGCCCCTTCATATACTTCCTTAACCGCTGCGCTCCAGGTGTTCGACGAAATGTGTCAATGGTCGTTCCACCATGTTTTGACCCTGATTCGATCCCATCCTTTTTGCAGACCCCTCGGTGTGTCGTGTGGACCTCGGAACGTCAGTGCTTACCTTTTGCTTGGGTCGTTTCATCGGATCGTCAGGTAGCAAAGCCATCTTCTATCACTTATCCAATTGCTTTGCTTCTGATAGGACCTCTCATCTCTAGATTATATGGTTCTTATATATCCCATCTATTCTCGCAGCGAGTCAGAGCCCGTGGCCGTTGTCAGCTCGTCAGTTGTCCGTTGGCAGTGTCAGTTAACCCGGGGCCAAGCCCGCGGGTACGGATCGAGGCCAAGCCTAGCGAGTGACAACAGCAGAGGTTCTCAGTGTCAGGGGGAGTTTCTTTGACCGAGCTTTCAACGTCAGTTGGTTGTCAGGTTGTTTGCTCTTTTCAGCGGCAGTCCAGGCAGTTCAGAGCTTCTTTCAGCGTCAGTTTCTCTGATCTTGTCAGCCATGCCGCGCTGCAAGAACGTCGGTGGTGGCCCAGGTGACTCCCCTCCTCGTCCCCCTCCCGGTCAGCGGCCAGGGAAGGCGAAGTTAATCACGCGCAGGAAGCGCTCCAGAGCTGAGAGAGAGGCAGCTCAGGCACAGACAGTGGCCGATGCGGCAGAGCGTGCAGAGCGAGGTGGCTGTACGGGCGGACTCAGGATTGAGGACCAGTTGTCCCCCGAGCAGCGCAGGGCGATTGAGGAGGTTGAGCAGTTCCACCACTCTCCGACTGGCACGCTTATGGCTGCCGGTCACCGGACGACCTTCACTGCTCCAGGAGTCGAGTCCCAGAGCTTGCAGCAGGGCCAGGCAGAGGCCGAGGCCGCCGAGGCAGAGACACCTGAGGCCGAGGCAGAGGAGGAGGTCCCTGATGTGGTTCCCCCGCGTCGGTCCACGCGTCGCAGGACAGCGGTGCCACCCCGGCCCGATGTCCCTCTGCGGGGAGCACGTGCTCCATCGAGGCGTGCGCCCCCGCCGATCCCGCGACTGGACCTCCGGGCGGCCACCTGCTCACAGATTCAGGCACTCAGACTAGTTCCAGTGGAGCAGTGGTTCCCCAGGGAGAGACAGGAGCAGGCAGGTCCGGACTTCTTCACTGTGCTCCAGGAGGACTTCTACCGCGGCTACAGGAATGTCGGGATTAGTCTTCCTTCCCAGCGTGTGTGCTCTTTGGAGGCTCTTGTGTCAGCGTCCGAGCAGCTTCGTCCCAGCCTCACTTACTTACCAGGCTTTTTAGACCTGTTGGGGCGGTCTGGCTCTTACATAGAGGACTGGGTGTTTCAGTTCTACGCGTCTCTTTGGGTTCACCCAGACCGAGAGACCTTGGAGTTTGCCTTTGGTGGAGAGCACTACCGGTTGTTTGTGTCTGAGATCCGGGATTGGTTTGGACTCCGTCGTTCTGAGACCCGGATCCATGACTTGTGCTACGGTCAGATAGAGCCTCCGAGGCGCCCTCACGGCGGTGAGCAGCCATCTACAGACCTTGTGCGCCCTTGCTTCCGGGAGCCCTTCGGAGAGGGTTCGAGCCGTGCGCCGAAGGATCTCACTCCTGCGGCCCGGATGCTCCACGAGGTGCTCCGGCGCACTCTGCTGCCCCGTGTTGGGTTCCGCGAGGCGATCTCCAGGCTTCAGTTGTGGTTACTCAGTTACTTGATTCAGCAGCGGGATTTCGACATCCTGGATGTGATTATCTGCGAGATGGAGGACACAGTGGCAGAGGGCATCAAGGCCCGCAGGCAGCTTCCTTACGCGCACTGGATTTCGTATATCCTTTGGAAGGTCGCTGTCACTACAGGCGCTCGTCCAGCTGAGTCACTCACCGGCTCCGCGACCGTGTTCCCTGCGTATAACATGAGTCAGCTACTGGGACACGGCCGGGATCACAGGCAACAGCAGCAGCAGGACGCCCCGTCTACCTCGCGCCAGAGATCAGAGGTTCCAGAGTCACTTCAGGAGCAGGACGAGGCCGTCCGAGCACTTGCAGAGCAGGAGCTAGCAGAGCTCAAGGGTGGTGACATGTACGTTGCTGAGGACCCCACCGACAGCTCTGACGAGGACTACCAGCTCCCGCCCCGCTACCAGCCCAGAGCTCACGACTCTTAGGCCGGGCCGTCTGGTACTGCCTCCTCCGACCCAGCGCTACTTGCTATACTCGTACGGATGGAGGAGCAGCAGAGGACAGTCACTCAGGACGTCCAGCGACTCACCCAGGAGCAGCAGAGGTTGGCCCAGGCACAGGCCCTAGCTCAGCAGTAGGCACAGAAGCGGTCTGATGCCCTTCAGCGACAGATGCTGGCTTTACAGCAGCAGACGCTCAGCTTCATGGAGCGCCTAGCCAGCGGACCTCCCCAGTGGTAGTGGCAGCAGCCTCCACCTCAGCAGCAGATCCAGTGGCAGCCACCAGTTCCTCCGCAGCCGTTCGGTCAGCCACCGCAGTTTGGTCAGCAGCAGCACCAGTTTCCGGGCCCCAGCTCCTCGCAGTTTACGAGTTTTACTACTCCTCCAGGCGGGGCCCCGCTCTTCAGTCCGATGCAGACTGGTTTCACGTCCAGGCCGACAAAGTCTCTCTTTGCGATGACTACTTCTGTGACTCGAGACCTGTCTGCCACCTTCAGCGAGCTCACTGGGTTTCCTACTCCAGACCTTCCGACGTCGACAGCTCCTGTGACTTCCACCACAGAGACCCTACCGAGCTCCGTCGCGTCCTCTGAGCAGACCGAGCCAGTCCAATATGAGACTACCACGACAGCACAGCCTGAGCTATCTTCGATTCCAGAGCTTCCGCACTCTGAGGCTCAGGCGGCTACAGCTACACCGACTGAGACTGCGACAGAGGCAGAGCAGACAGAGACTGAGCAGGTTGTGCAGCCAGAGCAGTCAGTGCCCGAGCCGACCCAGACCGCTTCACCGCCACTTCCAGCTCCACAGGGTCCGCAGGCTACCGGCACCACCTCTTCCGACTCCGACGAGTACCTACAACAGTTTGAGTTCACTCAGCGTACTCCGGAGACGGCTCCTGACTCGTCTGCGTCACCTCCACCCTCCGACGCTTAGTTTGGCGCTTGATGCCAAAGGGGGAGAGTGGATGAGTATAGTGATGGGGGGAGCGATGTGAGAGAGTTTTGCGTCTTATGTTGTGTTTCATTCACATACGCTCTTTACTTATCGCTTCTTTTGTGCATGTTTATGCCATATACTTATGCTATGGTCCTTTGTGACATGTATGTGCTCACTATGTTATATGATATGTCATGTCTTTTCGCCCTACTCGATTACTTGTGCTCAATTCTCATTTGATTATGTATTCGAGCTCTTTACTCTTGCACTTGTTATTCACTCTAACTTGTTGAGTGCAGGATGATGGCATGACATGTTTGAACTTGCCCCTTATCAATTTCTCTTATTCATCGCAAGTTCATACATGTCATGATTTAAAAACCTCTTCTCTCTATACTCGATCTCGTGTTGTCATCAATCACCAAAAAAGGGGAGATTGAACGCATCTTGGCCCCTAGTGGTTTTCGGTGATTGGATGAAACACAAGATTACTGTGACTAACGTGTGTTTTGCAGAAACAGAGATGAGTTAGGTCACGGTAATGTGGATTTACCCTCTCTGGAACCTCTCTGCATGGCCATCGGACGCTGGCCCTCAGCGTCCGATGCAGCCTTCAATTCACGCGCACGTGAACAGTGGCACGGGCGCGTCCGATGCCACGCACCAGACTAAACCCTAGTCGGGGTGAGCATCGGACGCGTCCGATGCCCACCTGGCCAGCGTCCGATGCCCGTAACCAGGGCAGACTTGACTCGGATCGCGACGCGGCCTAAACGACTTTTAACCCACTCGACTTAAGGCATCTCTCTGAGCTACCTAGGGCTATGAAAAATGGCGACGATACGGGCATATGGAGTTCATGTCCCCTGGCGATGGATATCGTTTCGGTTTTCAAAGGATGGACGACGAAGACAGTGGTAGACTAGACTAAGTGTCATATGGTGTTGGAGGACACTTAGGTAGTCTTAAGTCTTTGTTTTTCCTTTGGCCGTACTATAAAGGGGAGTGTGAATCAGTAGCTTGACCTAGATAAGTCTATTGAGGTAGGTGTGGTGCACACTCACAATTAGCAATTCACTCAACTTCACTAGGGCTCTTGCCCTCACTCACACTCACAAGGTGTTTCTCAGCTGATGGAAGTGGCAAGAACACTCAAATGGATGGAGGGCCCCAACCGGTCATCCAAAAACAGCACAAGACAGGCATTCTGCGGGGGCATCGGACGCGTCGATGCCTAGCATCGGACGCTCCGATGACCTCGTCCAACGGTCTACTGTACCTTCTTGTCAGACTATTTAAAGGGACATCGGACGCTGGGCAGCGTCCGATGCCACCACACCTCCTAGTGAGAATTGAGTAGCAAGTGTGCATCCATCCATCTCTTTGGCCTTGTGTTGGTCAAGTGAGAGTTCTAGCTTGTTACTCTTGGTGATCGGCATCACCTAGACAGCTTGGTGGCGATCGGAGAGCTTGGTGATCATCCGGAGGCATTGTGGATGACCCAAGCCAAGTTGTGACCGGTAGCGAGCGATTCACCGGGTCGGAGTGGCGAAGAATCAGCTCGTAGTGAGCACTTGATCCTTGCGCGGATCAAGGGGGAGCGATACCCTTGCGCGGGTGCTCCAACGAGGACTAGGGCCAACGAGGACTAGGGGGTGTGCCGACACCTCGATACCTCGGCAAAAAGATCGTTGTGTCATCTCTACTCTCTTTACTACGCATTTACCTTTTGAGCAATTCAATTTCGCATTTACTTGTTGTTCTCTCATAAGTTGAATAGCCATGCTAGAGTAGAATTGGTTTAGCGATAGTCTTTTGTGCGATTGATTCTTGTCATACACACTTCTAGGCACTAGGGGGTTAATTGGGGCTTGATAGGTTTTATTATTGCAAGAAGTTTTAGAAAAGCCCAATTCACCCCCTCTTGGGCATCTTGATCCTTTCACCTGGGATCGTGGGTGTTTATTATTATTGAATTACTTGCCCACATAGTACTCAAAGAAGAGGCAATTGAATAATCTGAAGATAATGTATGATACATTGGTGTAAAATTAATTAAGGCTTCAAGCTTCATTCTGCCGTTGGCATGGCTTGATGCTGTTTTTCTCCTGCTAAAATTGATATTTTTAGGTGAAACTGTTTGTTTACTCTCCTACTTAAATAAAGCCAGGTGTGCTGTTGACCTGTTGTTTCTCCCCTAAAACGAAATCAGGCATAAAAGCCAAAGCCATGCCTAAAATGTGAAGTGTGAAGAACATTACATAGCGAAAGTAGCATATCATTCATCATTTGCTTTCAACAAACGAAACACAATCTAATTTCGACTGTTCCCTGTAAAGACTGTAATATATTATCATCTGTAGTACGTGTGTGACATTATATAGTGCTAGTATGTCCAGGTCGACCCATTTGTGTGCATATATAACCAAAATCATCTAGAACTACAGATGACGATGGTCAGCAAAATTTCTTCCTGCCAATCTCAACGAGCATGGCCAGAAGAGCCTCGCACATCTCGCTTGCATCGGCCTCAGCGCTGCCCATCTTCAGCGTGGAGTAAACCATCCACGCGTGGTCCAGCCTCCTCTCGGGCCTCACCACCACCGACCCAGGCACCTCGGCGTCGCGCCTCGTCACGAGTCCGTCGCTCCTCTCTCCATAGCGCAGCCGCAGGTGGAGGGCTGTGACCGCCATGGCTGCTGACACAGGCGCAACCACGGGGACCTTCAGAGAGGCGAGCATCGACTCGACAAACTCGGATGCAGATAGGAAGAACCGCGGCAGGGGAAGCCATGGGAGGAGCTCGGCCTGGGCGACACGGGTCAGTGACGCAAGCACTGTGGGCGCGGTGCTGGCTTCTGTGTGGAAGGAGATGATCGGCAGCTCATCGATGGGGAGTTTGTGCTTGGAGATGAAGTCCTTTCTCTTAGCATATGTAAGGTCCTCCAAGGCCCTGATGTCACCCTGCAATTGTTCATTTGTTTTTAAGACTGAAATGGATGAGATAATGAATGAACAATTTTGTAAACAGTGGATTTGACCAAAAACCGCTCATGATAGGGACCTTGATTAGTTTGCATACGATGAGCTCCATGATCCTCCTTGTCTCCTTATCAGCAATCTGGCCTTCTCGAAGGATATCGGATGCGACCGGGGTGCCACCATATGGGCTCTGAACCAATGCCAGGCCAGCAACCTTACCCTTGAGCTCAGACCAGTACAAGGAAAGAGCTGCAGCTGCATCAACTCCACCTTTGCTATGGCCAAGAAGCAGAACCTGCTTACCAGATCCCCAGTAGAGCTCTTCAATGTATTGTTTCAGTTCCCACGCGTTATTCTCTACTGACGCCTAGACAAAGTAAATGGTAAGTGAAATGAATAACAGTACAAAGTAGTAGTACAACCAGCAGCTGCTTCAGGACATAATAATATGGAAGCAAGAATGAAACCTTGCGCTAGAAAAAAAAAAAGAGCACTTGCATGCCACCCTTCAGCTCAATTACCTCGCTATGAATTTTTGCAATATGGCAAGCCAATCCCATTTTTGAAAAGAATCGTTTCGTATTCGTGAAGTAAAGTGGACTGTGGTTGCTAAAAAGGCCTGCATAAAGGAGTACAAACGGGGTAATTTCTAAGCAATGGCATTTAAGGATCATCCGCAGAAACCAGTTATGTTGAGAAAGATATCTCACCAGGAATAAATAAGTAAACCAGTGTATCAGGCAGGCAGTGCATGCCATTTCTGAAACATAAAGCAGTTTTTAGTATTGTCAGCCTTCTCAGAACTGATTAATCACTTCCAGTCCAAGTTAATTGGTAGTTTATGCTCAAAGTTTTCACACTACAGTATTTGAAAGCACACCACAAATACTTTCGGCAAAGAAGTGGTAGTGTGTAATTTTTTTTTTTCTTTTTTGTGTCAAGAGTTCACTAAAACTGAGCACAAAAAATTCACCTGATCTCATGCAAAATCTCCTTGAAGCGACCTGTCCCATCAACTGAACAAAGTGATGCCCGAGTTCTTTGCAACCATCCTATATCTTCACAAGATCCCTGTAGTGTTGTCCAGAAACGATGTAAGATCCTGTGATAAAAAAATGACATATCTTAGAACTAATTAGAACAAATAAAACTGGGCGGCAACCTACATGGAGTCCTCAGACTACAAGATGTAACATGTAAGCAAATATAGATGTCTGAACAGAGAGGCATTAACTAACCTGGTTAATTTGGCACGTACAACACTTGAAAACAGATTCCACTGATCTCGCACACTGAATGCCAATCTTCGTACCAGCCTAAAGCCATGTAAAAGATACGAAGACCTGACAAATGATCTAACAACACAAATAGTTGTAAAATGAATGTGAGACACAAGACAACAATGGATGTAATCAGCTTACAGATTGATGAAGCTATAGGAAAATTGAACCTTTCATAAATACTGGAAAGTCCTCTTCTGAAAATTGTGCCTTCAGATGTTCCATTTGCAGTCTGCTCTTCTGTAGTAGTATTACTAACAGATAATGCAAACGCCCCGTCATGAAGATATCCTGTGGTGCCAGTCAATGATCCTCCATGGCTAGCAGAGAATTGGACTCCAAGACGTTGAGGGATCCAATCAATTGACCTAAACCAATTTTCTGCTAGGATAAAGACAAACACATAAACACAACAAAAACATCAAATTTCAGGCCTCTCTAGTTTTGAGAAGGATTTGTCTCATCCAACACGTCTTATCCAGTCAAAGCCTAGGAACTTCTAATCACAATGCCTCCAAAAATAAAAGGTTGTGTGTTTCAAAATGACTACATCTAGGACTACTATCTAACAGAAAGTAGACAAACATCAAACTAATTCTTCATATCATATAAATATAAAGGGAAAAAAATAGGAATCCTGTAATCAGGAACTTGTAATTCAGAATAGGTGCTCCAAAATATCAGCATGCCGAAGTCCCAAGTAGTTTTGTGTGAACTAAGATATACAAGCTCAAGTTGTTGGTACTGGTACCTATTAATCCTGTCAAGTATTGTCTTAGCTGCCAACCAAGGTTTAGGAAGCGTGAAAAATAGTCATCCATCTATGTCCCAAACAGATGATACAGGAGAACATCACCAGTGATGGTACATTTTTGGCCTAACAAAAGGAAAACATATCACATCAAGAGCTCAGCATGTATCAATAAACGGACTCATGGACACGGCATATACAAGAGAGCTATCTCCTTAAATTAAATTACCTGCATAATAGACCACAGACTGTTCTTTTATGTGCATACGACGCAAGAGATCAACATATCAGTAGGGCAGGGGATAATATCCACACTGGTGCTTAAGTGCTTAACCACCGATCCATCATACATGTTTTTTTGTTTTTTTTGTTTTTAAATAAACTTTGAGGCAAGTTAACATTTGTGCAATTGGTGTTTAAACTAACAACAATTATGCTCATTGATAGCAGAACAACGCTGGCATTGCCTAGTTGCATCATAGCTACCCCTGCCAGGATCTAACACTCTCAAAAATGGAGGCGGGGGAGGTTTAGCCGAAAAGCTAAAACATGTTGATCAAGATCAAGGCAAAGCATACATTACTGCGGGCAAGGGCCCAACAAATAAGTAGTAACTCCAATTCCCGAATCAAACGAGACTAAGGAATCACGGTGACGTGATGAGCCAATCAAAACAAAAAAGGTTCATCAGCCAACTCTTAAGGCCTTATTTGGCTGCATTCGTACCCATCTTAATGCGTACCGTATCCACCTCATCCACACAAATATTGAGGTGAAATGAAATGAAAAAAAATACCAATTTCCAGCTCAATGCACTCTGAACGCATGTGGATTGGATTGAGATGGAGATAAGTTGCAGCCAAACAAGCCCTAAGCAAAACCGCCAATCACACACCCAGGCATTTCGACAAACACTCGGGCCGCATGCAGTTGGTAGGTAGACCGCGCAGCCGCGCCACATCGCACGTAGTACAAGAAAGAAGGCCGCCTTACCTCTCCGTCCCAGTCCCAGAGCAGCAGCAGGAGCTCTCTGAACGCTGCTAGGAACCCCGCCGAGCCGTCGTCTCCTCGTGTATCTGCCAGGCAGCCCGGGCCAGCGAAAATCAAAGCAGGAGAGCGCGCCTCAGGCTCCCAAACGGGCTTATCCAAAGCAGGCGAGAGGAGACGCGACGCGAGTCAAAAGGAGCTCGCGGCGATCCGGGAACGGGAGATCGGAGGGATGGGACGACCGAATAGGCTTATCCGGTCACCGACTCACCGGTGACGCGCGCGAGGCGCCCGAGGCCGACCACACGGCACGGGAGGGCGCGCGCATGGGCGCCGCGTGGGGGGCGCGGCCGCGAGCCGTGGCACGCCATGCGTGGGGGCGCGTGCTGCTGCCCTGCCCTGCCCCCCAGTTTTTCTGGAACGGGAGAATGGAGAACGCCAATCACGGGCGTCCAGTCCAAGCCCGACGGGCGGGGCCCGCGCCCAGTCGTCCGTGGCTCCTTGCTCTGAGCTTATCGCCACCGCCAACAGCGGCTTCTTCTCGAATCTCGATCGCGTATGGGGGGACTGGGGAGGTTGGCCTCTTGACTCGCACGTCGCCGTCGCCGTCGCCTCACCATCAATGCAATGCAACGCGGGCCGACGACTTCTTTTCCGCGGCGCGCAGAGCAGAGCAGATGCTGTGGCGTTGGGCGGCTGCCAGAGATGGCGCGACGCGAGCACGTCGTGCGGCTCTCGGTGATCAGCGGCACGGCTTGGCATCTGGCGGCTGGCGTTGGCAAGGCAGGTGCAGTCGACACGATTGCCGGCTGCGGCGTGTTGTGTTGATAGCCGAACAAGTTGATCAGAAGAAATTTGTTGTAAAAAAAAAAGTTAAACAACACCCATGTGTTTTTTAGCAATACAACACATAAATTTTTCTATGTCTATAACAATAGGATTCACATATCAATCTAACACACAAAATTTTCTGTGATTATACCCATACATTTTCTTATAGCAATATAACACACGAATTTTTGTGTGCATATGACAATGAGGCTTACATGTCAATCCAACACATAAAATTTTCTGTGATTCGTAATCTAAAAAAAAATCTGTGATTGTGCTAGTATGAAAAAAATTATAATTATCCTTCTATAGAAAAAAAAAATTATCTCTTGTGATTTATGATATGTGATTACGGTAGATGAAAGAGGCTAGAGGTAGAAAAAAAGGTGAGCGTGGTTAGATCTTCATCAAATGACTACAAAAATTTTGTCTTAGAATGCTAAAAGGTACGGAGTACATGGTAGTTAACAAGACAAACTTGAAAAAAAAAGTTGATCGGAAGAGAAGATTAGCTCATAGCTGGTTACACTCTTCTACTTACGCCATCCAGGCTAAGCTACTGACGCATCAATGCGCTGAACTCGCTCAGCCCTGGTGCTTATTGTCTACTGACGCCATCATTACTTATACTCAAAGTCTACGATGACAGCAGTCTTTATCATTTCAAGTGACGGTCAGAATCAACAGAGGATGTTCATAATCACCGGTACAAGGAATGAAACGACAAATTTATGATCAATTCGGCCGATGGTTTCTGAAACTGAAAAACACGGTTTCAACCGTTTGTGTAAGAGAAAAATAATATTCTACGACTGTAAAGTAGAATGCTTGGCCCTCCATGGTGTGGTGGCGGTTCCTAAAAAACTTTGTGAAAATAGGCATCACTGATGTTTTAGCTGCAATATGTAGGCATCACTGCTGGCCTTCACAGCGTGGTGGCGGTTCCTCTTTGACTGTACATTCGAAAATAGGTATCACTTACGTTTGAGCTGCAAAGTGCAGACATCGCTATCATGACACAGTTAAAAATGATAAGCAATAAGCAACATACTATTGCCGTTTCAAGATTTTTTTTGCATCAGCTAATCACTTCAATGTGAGGAGTGACTCTAAAACACTCTCTCATCTTCTAATCACTTTGGAACAACATTGCGGAGGGCCTGGAGCGAACAGGCCATTATACAATGACAATAGTGTTACCTATCATTTCAAATTTTCAAGTGACGGTCGGAATCAACAGAGGATGTTCAGAATCATCAGTACAAGGAATGAAACGGCAAAATTATGATCAAATTTATACGATGACAACAGTGTCCTCCACCATTTCAAGTGCCGCTCAAACCAAAATGGTTCATCAGAACACAGATGCTGGTTTTCCATCTATATCCAGTATGCAAACAGAGATCATAACTGGTATTGGTGATACTCCTACATCAAAGCTGATGCAAAAAAATTCTTCAAAGGATGCACAGAATGAATGAACTCATCTAATCCAGCAATCTGCTACAATGTACCCCTGTATCCCAATAGAGTGATAGACGTGATCCCAGAAATGAGAATATTCATTAATCATCTATGATGACAGTAACAGTACATATGGTGAGAGAAATGCGTACAAGCCTGATAATGCAGGTAATGCAGTCTAAACTACCTGTTGTCCAAAAAAAAATGCAGTCTAAACTACCAGATAGAACCATATTATTTTTAAGGGGATAGATAGCTTCAGACAGGGCAGGACAACATAAGCATATATTCTTAGAAGATCAACACAAAATTGTTGCAGAGTCGAGTGAAGTACATAGCCTTAGCAAGAAACACTTTTGCCATACTTCTATAACACAAAGGCTTGATGAGCTACTAAGCTAACAAAACCTGAAGAAACAACTTCAGAAGAAACCTCCAACGAACCAAGTTCTGCAGCATAAATGATAGGTGGCCTTCTAAAGTGAAGCCTACCGATACAACATGGAACTTTGAGACATGATGTGGTTCTTCCAGCTAATAAAAATTAACTAAATCAATTCATTGACGCTTTGACTATCCAGCCAGCCAATATGAAGAACATTTAACAGCCACCTCCAACAGTAAATCAACTATAACATTATACTCTTACCCTGGTCCTCAACTTCTTGGGCTTGCCATCCGATTTCTCCCCCTTGATCTTCTTATCTTCCAATTTCTGCCCCTTGATCTTCTTATCTTCCGATTTCTGCCCCTTGATCTTCTTATCTTCCTGTATTTCATCAGTACCAACTTCACCGTCAGCCTTCATGCTCTTCTTCTTCTTCTTCCCCTCCTCAGTCTTCCCCTTTTTAATCTTCTTGTTGTCCAAACTGGCTTCTTTAACGTCATTTTCCAAACCACGCTTGCCCTTACCTTTGCCCTTCTTGCCAACCTTTTGGCTGTCATCAGCAGATACCACAATGCTCTTCCTCTTCTTCTTTTTCTCTGTCTCCACCTGGACTTCTTCCTGCATCACAACATCCTCCTCAATCTGCTCCTTCTTATTCCTCTTCCTCTTGGCACCAGAATTCGCCTTCTTGTTGTCAATCTTCTTCCCGTGAGTCTCCAATTCTGCAGCATCAATGACCTCCTCAGATCCAACAATTTCAGGCACCTCGATTTTCATACCCAACTCAGGCACAACCTGGTAAATTGGTAGGGCAACTGAATCCACAGCCTTCAGGTGCAGAGCCCTAACATTGGCCCACTTCTTTGGCACCTTCTCAACAGCCGCCTCCACCGCGGCCATCACATTGTCCACAATATCCTCTTCCTCCATGTCCAGCCTACCCACCTTGATCCCAGAGCAGGTCCCCGACCGCAGGTACAGAAAAGCAGAGCCAAGGACCTTACGGACCTGCTCCGGCCATCCAACGCGGGTAAAATCGACTCCAATCGGAGCCTTCTTGGTGGAGTAGAACGCCTTCCCGAGGACCCGCGGCAGCAGCGGGAGGATGGCGCGGTCTGCAATGAAGAGGTCGTGGGAGGCCGCTAGGCGGCGCCGCGATTCGTAGGGACGGTAGTCCGTTCGGAGCGTGGATAGCGGGATGACCTCAGAGACGGGGAGACCGTGGAGCGACTTGGACGCGTGGAGGAGGTCGGAGGCGGAAGGGGACCCCGACTTAGGACGGTCGTCCGAGATGACGCAGACGGAGGCGCCATCGTGCCCGACGACGCGATGCGGCAGCGGGAGGAGGCGCGGCTTGGCGCTGGGCGAGGCGGGGACGCGGCGGAGCGAGAGCTGGAGGACGACGAGGTCGTCGCGCTCGTCGGCGAGGAGGTTCGGGCGCGCCTCCGCGGCGCGCTTCTTCATCCACTTGGCGAGGGAGGCGATGGCGCTGGCCACCGTCTCTCGGTTCACCGTGTGTGGCGGCTGCGGCGGCGACATGGCGGCGGCGCGAGAGGGAAAGCAAAGGGGTTTAGGGTTTGATTGATGTGCTGCGGAAGGTTGTGTTTTTATATGACTTCACAGCATTTGCCAGGATGTGTCCCTATGGCAAGTGGGTCCAGGCTCCAGCATTTGCTGGGATGCCTCCCTATGACAAGTGGGTCCAGGGCTACAGAGAGGACACCCAAATTGCGCAACCGGCAAAGAGAGGTGCTGTAGCGCCGACGGCCCTGGCGTCTCGGTGGTCGCCGGAGCTTGCAAATCGAGGCGGGCGGCGCGGTGAATCGGCACGGGAGGCGGACAAATTGGCGCGGGCAAACCCTTGCGCCGTTATCGTGCCGTCGTCGTGTGGCTGCCGCCTGTCGACCGGCGTTGCCCGGGCGGGCACGCGTTGCCCAGTTGCGCGCGGGACAGGCGGTGGGCGTGTGGCAGCAGCGGCACAGCAGTAGGGTTTACACAGCAGGTATTTGATATCTGGGTGTATTCGTATTTGCTTTTAAACTTCGATTGCACAATGCCATGATCCCCAGTTTTTTTATTTCTAGTACAATTGTTGGCAATCGGTATACCTGTGGCCTGTGGGTGATTTAGACGATTATTAATGGTGTCCCTAAGAAATTCACCAGCTCTGCCACTGCACTCGTGCACCCAAAGCAACACAATCCCCTGTTCTTTGTTTCGTATTTACTTAAAAACTTCAATTGCACAATGCCCACCTCTTGATTTTTAGTGCTTTTGATATCTATATGTATGTGACCTGTGGGTGATTTAGACGATTATTAATTGGTCGCCCTAGGCGTGCAATTTCACCAATTCACCCTAGGCGTGTCAGTTCATTGGCCACTCTTGTTTAATGCATCTTCAGAGCTTCATGCATCTGGTGGTTGTTTGTTGTTGCAACTTGCAAACTACATCCGTACAAAATTGCTTGCACTGGCTATTCTAAAGTTTGGCTTTGTGATACTTGTTGATATTCTGGCAGTGCACTAAAAGGTCGTCTAATCATCCCTCAATTTGTTTTAAATAGGCAGACATGGTATTTACTGATACCAAACGAAAGTTTCAATTGATATATTTTCTACACTGCACTTACCAATTATAATGTGCTTATTACAAAATGAACTGTGTTAATGCTAGACATGCTAGTAGCATCGCTGACCTGCCTTTATTGTGTTGTTGCAGTGCTGAGCATTTTCCACACAATTGCTAGAGATCAGACTTTATTCCTGGAGGCCTTTGTTCTTGATTAATACTGATTGAAACCTGAACTTTTTAGCAAATGAGTGCCGGTATGTAGTATTTACTATTTTTTAATTATATTTATTTGATGATAATGCATGGAGAGGTAGAGGTAGACCAAAATTGATGTGGGGGGAGGCAATAAAGAGAGATCTAAAAAGTTGGGATATACCTAGAGATCTATGTTTGGATAGAAATGCATGGAGAGCAGCCATTAACGTGCCTGAACCGTGACTAGGGTCTCTTGTTGGGTTTCAACTCTAGCCTACCCCAACTTGTTTGGGACTAAGAGGCTTGGTTGTTGTTGTTATTTGATGATAACTAGTAGGAAACGCGCGCCTCCGCGCGCGTTATCTAAGGAATTGGTAATTTTTATTTAAGAAGAAAAAAAGGAAAGACACGATAAGTAATCATTCATATAAATATAGATATTGTAGTAGGCATGTCCTGCATAGGATATAATTATACAATATTTATAGCATGGAGATCTTGTATAGGATATAATTATACAATATTTACAACATAGAGAGTTTTGGTCCATCACATTGAGGGACTATAGTTTCTTAAGTTCTGTTAGAGAGTGCACAAAATAAACTGATAAGGGTTGTTTAGTGTTTTGTGAGGCCTTAGATATTACAAATTGAGTAGATTACCGTGGTCAGTCCCTTTGTTGAGTGTTACATGTGCCACCTGATGTATGAGTGTGTGTGATCCGTGTACGGTGACACAATATGTCAATGTGTATGTTCCACCTGAAAGCAAGAAAAATAATCTTTATTAGGCAATTACTTTGCACTATAAGAATCAGGTTCATACAGTTTACTTGTGTCAAGAGCTAGAATAAGTCAATGTGTGTCCCTTTGTTGAGTGTTACATGTGCCACCTTATTCATATTTGCACTATTATATTCGAAATCAATAAAGGGGAATAAACCAATTCTAGCTGTAAAAGCACAACGCTATGGCAATTGACATGAACAAACAGCAACTCGCAGCCTGCGATAGTAATGCCCAAAGCACAGAAGCATCCATCCTCTACACAAAGCATCTGAAGCATCATGCAAAACTGAAAAGTACTCCTTTCATTGTTTGGAAAGGGAAACATAATTTAGTATATTTACAAATATGGTGTGGACTGATTATACACAATTTTAGCAGGTGGTGAGGCCACCAGTTTTACTGAAAAAAATAAATGCAGAGACAATCTCTAGTACGGGATAAGAAGTAGAGAAACAATCTGAAAGAACCAATCATCAATAAAGGTATTTCTGTAATAACTGGCATTCACATTTCTTTTACCTGTGGTTTGTTGTCAGACAGATAGGTACACATCCGAATCTATCAAGCATGAACATATCGAGGGATGTCCCCATAAACCGGAGACCTCAAAAGAGCACAACAAAGGAGAGAAGAATTATTAGCATCGTGACCCTTTGTGGATATTACCGGGAGAAGTATATTTTAGCATGAATAAAGAATGGGTTATTTATGTCTATATCAGGCAAGAAGCATATAACAACTGACACATCCTAAATGTAAAAAAAGAAGATATGTTAGGAGAGATGTAAGGTAGGAAATAATGGATCCATACAGTTTACTTGGCCAACAGAAGTAGCTCCATGACGTTCATACAGTTTACTTGTGTCAAGAGCTAGAATAAGTGAAACATGAAGAAATAAAAGCATTGTGAATCCAAGAACCTGAAAAAAGAAGTAGCTCATAAGACTCATCAGAATTTGTCTGATACTTCAACGTGAAACATAGGGTGTGTTTGGTTGGGTGGCTTAGCCCCCAACCAGGCTAGCCTAATGCACCCAAGCCATGTTTGGTTGGCTGTCCAGGCCATTTAGCCAGGCTTAGGTAAGCCAAGAAGAGGCAGGTAGCCAGGCTTAGCGGAAACGGAGGAGATGCTCGTTTCCGCGTAGCCAGGCTTGGCCAACGCTTGCCTCACCTCCCGCTGCCCGCTGCCCGTTCACCCCCACCTCGCTAGTCGCCATTGCAGGCAGTCAGGCACCACATCTCCACCCGGACCACCCCCTCCACAGTTCGTGCTCGCGTCGCATCTTCACAGGTCGGAGCCATGGCGGACTATCATGCTTGAAGCCGTGTTAGCTAGGCAGCTGGCTGCCGCGACGGGTAGCCGGGTAGGGCCACCAACGTCGACCATGCTGCTGTGTCAGGCGGAGCCGCCTGCATTGGCCACGGCTGCCATGTCGGGTACTGGGTAGGGTCGCCGACGTTGGCCCATGGCTGCCGCGTCGGGCATGTAGCGCTGGGCACAGCTACAGCTGTCGAGGTAGCACAGTTGCGGGTCAGGTGCACCGGGGATAGGGCGGTCGCGGATCTGTTGCGCCGGCACCAAGGTACGCGACTCGAATCCTTCCGTCGCTGCAGCCACATCACTTGTTCTTGCGCTGGTTCGGTGGAGGTGCTCACCAACAAAGGCCATGGATGCTCACCAACGAAGGCCAAGGGATATTGTGCAGGTACGATGGAGGTGTTGACTTGCAAAGCTACTGGTTCTTGCGCTGGTTCGTTCGGTGGAGCCGTGGAGGTGCTCAACAACGAGAGGGCAGAGGAGTTAGTGTCATGCTCATCACTTGTTTGTTGAAATGCCTCAACGAGGTAACCTTACCTGTACAAAGGAAAGGTGATCTAATACAAGATAAACCAGAGAACCAAACACAACAATATTTATGCAGGCTAAGCTAGTCAGTGCAACCAAACAACTGCTTCTTGCATTGTCTTAGCCAGGCTTTGGCTGTCCAGGCTTAGTTGGCTAGCCAAGCCAGAGCCAAAACGTGAACCAAACACACCCATAGAACAACATATTTTTTTGGAGGGATGAAACGAAATATTTTAGATATCGAAATAAGGATAGAAATGCATGTTTGAAGAAAAATTTACTGGCATATGCAACTCTCACAACTCTCATGCCTTTTGAGATCGTAGAACATAGTTGGCATCATATGTTTACAGGATATTTTTAATCTGACAAATAAATAGCCACTATAGGAATGTTCAGAAACATGCTGCAATGAATTTGCAACTGTAATAGGTCAACGACAACCTAAGTGAGCAATATTATAGTAGTGCAGCTTTTTAGTGGGACACTAAATAAATTTATACAGTCTTACTATGGTCTAGCTTGTTATCTGGTAGAGTCCGCTTAATTAGGCCTGTGCTATGCAGCTGGAGTTCGCGCAGGTAGCCGTACAAATCTTGAATACAACAAGGTACGTAATCTATGGAAAGGAAAAACATGCATTGCAAACAACTGGTACAAATTAAATCTGTGGAAACGGAAAAACATGTGTCTCGTGTCTGTAAAACAAAGGTAACAATCCATATAGCAGGATGTAGATGCTTTTATTCCGAAAGATTTCGTGTAACAAAATCACTAAGAACGCAACGGGTTCACACTACATATATGGGCATCTGCTACCACTGACTATTGCAAGGCTCTGAAAAATGTAACACCACCCAAAAATGATCATAGATGAAACTACCATTTAGAAGAACTATGACACAATAATAAACAATTAAATGGCTCACCTTGATGGCCACAACCCATATCGAACAATCTGAAATATGTTCATAGTGAGTCCTCTGTATTCTTTTCCATGTTCTATTTTTCCTATGCTGCAGTATGCATGACAGCTGAACTCAAACAACACTGATATTAAGTAGACAAAATAGGTTGTAAACATATGAGATTTGAGGACTAAGCTAGGTCTGGGTGCTTACAAGAAGGGGCCAAATAGCACGGATAACAACTGAACTCAAACAAGACTGAGATTCGTAGGCACACTGGGCTGCAATTAGATCAGATCCGAGATTAAGGTAGGGCGTGGATGCTCAGTTTCGCAAAGCAGGAAGAGAAGACAAAGGGTGGCCGTACCTGGAGGAGCAAACGCAGACTGATGCGTCCAGGCAACGACGCCGCAGGTACCGTGCAGGGGCCGCGCCCCTGGACAACCACCGTTGGTACCTGGGCAGACCGCATCGCGAGGGGCGCCGGAGGTAGGCCTGCCGGGGTCGGCGCTGCCGCCGGCGACAGCCACCGCGCCAAGGGGCCTGTTCCGGGCTTGGGTGGCAGCACAGGTTGCAACGACGAGCAACCTACTGTGCGAAGGGCAAGATAGAGGTAGAGAGAATGTGGACATGTCACTGTGTTGCGCCGCTGTTCCACACGGGCGGAGGGAGGAGGGGTCGCGGCCGCCCAAGCGCGCCGCGGCACGAAGGGTGGGAACCGCGGGGCCCGGGCGTGCCTGTGCGCCGCCGCGCCCCGCGCCATCACATCGAGAAATAAATAGAGAGGGAGAGAGGGAAAGACATGGGGCGAGAGAGAGAGAGATGCAGGCTGGGCATGGGGGAGGAGGCAGCGGCCGTCGTTCCACCGCTGCGTGGATCGCCTGGCGCTGCCGCGCCGGCGTGCCGCCGCGCGGGAGGGGGGCCACCGCGGCGACGATGCCGGTGCGGCGCCAAATCTGAAGGTAGAGTGAGGAAGAGGAAGGAGAGAGTGGACGGAGCATGCGAGAAGTGGTCACCGAGTGGACCTGCCGGGCGGAAGGAAATCTGTGGCCGGCGTTTTTTCGAGCGGCTGCTAGTGCCATCGCCTGGGAGCGCTAGGACGGCCGGTGACGGAACGGCGAAACCCTAGATCGGCACCGCCGCCGATGCGCGGAGGACCGGCCGTCCAGGCACACGTGCCGCCGCATGGAAGAAGCCCATACTGGTGCGCCGGTACTGAGCCGCCGCTGCTGGATGCGAGCGCCGCCTGCAGGGTGTGCGTCGCCTCGCAGCCGCCTTTCCTCCACTTGGGAGAGAACGCGAGCTAGAGGAAGAAGGGAAGCAGAAGCTGTGGGGAACGAGAAGCAGGAGGTCGCTTATATATTTATCTGTCCGGATGAGAAGCCGAGAAGACTAGCAGAAGTAGAAGAAGCCGCTCTCGATGGAATCTGCTTGAAGCGATCTGGATCATCGAACCGGAGATCCAACGGTTGAAAGTAATTGGGGTGACGTGGACACCAGTTCTTTGGCTGAGCCCGTTGGTTTTTGTAGTCTTTAATAACTTTTTGAGTTTTTAACAGGTGGTGCTTTTGGAGGAAATAGGGGGGTGAGGCCTGTACCTCCTGAAAAAGGTGTATTCCCATTGGATCACTTACATGAGTGTGACTTGGTAAGGCTACATGACTTCTTCATCAGTTACCACTGTCATTGTATACTTGTTACATGAGTAGTGATAGTAACTGTTCAAACAGGAGAAGAAAGACTATCTCTCTTGCCTGAAATCTACAGGATTCCAGTCTGAAAAATGTCGGCTGTTCTCAAAGAAGTATCTGGAATGTCGGATGGAGAGGTTAGCATACTTGGTTCTTATTGTCTATATGCTAATTTCAGATCTGTAAAAGCTATCATTATAGGTACATAATTGTCTAAGCCTAAGGGTAATTTCTGTGATCTTCGCTGCTATGTTTATGTGATATATCGGTGGTATTCGGTGGGACCTCTGTATCTTGCTAAGCAATATCTTGGGCAAGCCCTGGTGACTATGATGAAGTGCTGTAAACATGAATTTTGTCCTGGCTGAAATGCAAAATAAACAGGGGTCCCTGGAACTAAAAAAATAGGGATAGTTTAGCTTTTGCACTTAGCATGCTGCAGTACATTCTACAAAATTATGCCCCAAAGAAGCTGTGCAAATGTATTAATATTATATGAACTATAGTTAAAATATGGTAACTATCCATGTTTCTAGATAGACCTTCCAGTTGATTTTTTTTGGTCGGGCAACGCAGTAGAGCTGCATGTCGTCTCGTTAAGAAAGAAGTACATATAAAATGTACAAAAACTAGGAGGAGGCTACGAAAACCCCTCCCCAACGCACACCACTCAGAAAACTCATAAAAAGAAACAAAACGACCATAACCAGCCAACCACACTAGACATTGGTTGAAATTACTCCTGTTTTTGCACTCTGAATGCTTTTGGCATCTTCTTATATTTTTGGTTGGCAAATATGTCTGCTTTAGGAACTTTTAGTTTGAGATTTATTGAACACGCTCCCCAGGCTACATCATGTTATGGTCCCTTTTCAGTTGTTGAGTGAAGTAAATGCTATTGCTACATTAGCCTACGGCAACCTAGTTTGGCCTCCTGGCATGCTCAGTGGTTTGCATCCTCGGGTGCAACTGAGCAAGTGCAACACATGTGCATTGTGCCACATCGATGTCAGTGTTTGGTGATTATGTGAAGCGACCAGTTCGCCAACCACAAGTGGGCAGCTCCTACTTTTAGTGCATGTGCTGATTTATTTTGAGAAAGAAAATTTTGTTGTTTTATCTTGGAAATTCTTACTGGCATTGGGTTGAACCCTTACCATCTTTGATTTCTGAAATTCAGTATCTAAGCTCATAACAAGGTGTTAAAAGTGCTTGCTGGCTAGCAAGATTCAGTTTTTGCTTCTCTCCGTTTGCTGCTGCACTTTCTGTTATGATTTCAAATCATTGTTTCTACGTGTAGTTCTAAAATCTCTGAATTTATTTATCTTCCTCAGAAACTTGATGGCAAAGCAAGACATGTCAGAGCTTGGCTTCAGAATTGTGGACGAAGTGGATACATCTCCTGACAAAGAACAGCAAACTGGAGAACCCTCCTAATTAGCCAAAGGATAAAAAAAATTGCTGTTTGATTTTGATGTAGCTTTTGTATGTTTCTTCCTCCCGGAGATCTGTCAAGATCTGAAAACAAATAGGGTTATACTGTAATAAACAATAAAAAGGATAATGGTAGTAACCAAATTTGAAACTTACCTGTTGGCTGTTTTGATATTCCTAAGGAGCAGATTATATGATTTATGTTTGATTATGGGCTGATTTGCACTTTAATGTTCTCTATAACCTTGTTTAGATTGCAACTTTTTGCAATTCTGACAATGTAGCACTTTCGTTTGTATTTGACAAATATTGTTTAATTATGGATTAATTAGGCTCAAAAGATTCGTCTTATAAATTATAAACAAACTGTGTAATTAGTTAATTTTTTATCTATATTTTACTGCTCTATGCATGTGACCAAAAATTGATGTGATAAAAAGAAAGTGTAAAAAGTTGAAAGTTGGAAAGAGCCTATGTGTTGCTCGATAACCAAATTTTGCCTTCAGTGTGCAACTCTGCTGTGCACTCATGGCGCCATGGTGGCCATCCTAGCAACCCAAGTGGCAACTGGGAATGGCCAGCACCCCGACCCCCATCCTGCTTGTCCTATCCGCAGCTCGTGGCAGGGCCGTGGATCTCACGGCGGGGCGGCCGCAACTCTATCCGCCGTCGGATGCGCAACGAGTGGCATCGGGAGTAGGGACGTCCCTCTGCCGTAGTCTTCGGTGTTAGAGCGACTCGTTCTCCGGAGTCCGGGACCCCACAGTGTTCACCCCGTCTCCATCCTCTCTTCGTCCTCTTCACCCCGCGTGCTCCATCTCTCTGTCTCTCTGGAGCGACGAGACGACTGGAGGGCAGACCGCCGCCGCCTTACGCCAGGTGCGCAGGTCTTCGTGCCCTTCTCCAGTTCTTCGCCGGGCCCTTCGTCGGCGAAGGGCACCCGCAGGTATTCCCACCCCTTCTCTTCCGTTCCTGCTGTGGGAAACCGAGCGCCCAAACCCTAACGTGAACTATTTGACTATTTGTATTTGGATCTGGTCTAATTACAAGCGTATGCCTAGTAATACGCTAGGCGCTAGTATATCTCATATCTGGCCACAGTGGCTTAGCTATTTATTTGGGTGTGCTCTAGCAGCAACTCCAAGAACTTCTTTATATCCTTAGAGATTTTGGTGGAAAAAATGCCCTCCAACAGCTTCTTTAACTAGAACTCCAATTATTAACAGCTTCTTTATATCCTTCGAATTTCTCCAAAAGTATAGATACAGATTTTTATTCAAATGCCTCTCCATAGATGATTTAGAGAGTGAATTTAAGAAAAACTCTTGGGAGATGCTGTAATGTACAGAGTTTTATACCGTACATAAATTAGTCCATGTAAAGAGCTGATCTCCACTAATATTTGCAAAATCTGGGTGTGCCCAGGCACAAGACGACACCCAATATCCGGTCACGATTGCCTGCGAAAATCGTGCAACATATATGAACGCTGACTAAATTTTAGTTGTTTGGTGTCTATGCATGCGATGGATTGCTTTGTTAAATGATTCTTACTTATTTTCATCTGCCATAAGCTATCGGGTTACCATAAAAATGCCTTCTTATCTCTTACAAAAGGTGTTTCTTGCAGGGGTTACGATTTGGATGGCAAGAATTATACAATGCTCTCTATTTCATCCTTAGTATGTCTGAAGAAATAGCCCGTAACTACACATATATATCATTGCAATTATCAAGAACTGGAAATGGACGATGATAATGGGCTTGAGCTTAGTTTGGGCTTATCTTTGGGCGGGTCATCAGGGAAGGCCAAGGCTAGAGATGCACCTCTAGAACCAAAAGCAGAACCCCAAGTGGAAGAAAGTAGTAGCAAAGGTGGTTCACAAACTCCTGATGCTCCTTTTGGGAAATTTTATCAAAAGAGCGCTGAAAACCAAGAACAGAATAGTAAACAGAGGCACAGCCCTGTTGCACCACAATTTGGGAGCTTCTGGGGACAACCAGGGAGCTCCTCTGGTCCCGTGGTAGATGGATCTGTTGAACCAGCGAACCATCAGCCCCAGCTTTCCAGTTATCATGATGGAAGGATGCCAAATAACAGTGGAAATAATTCTGAGCAGAAGCCAGTCTCGAGTAACCGCAAGTTGCTTTCTGAAGAAATAAACTTTCAGAAGAGGCATCAGACAGCTAGTGACCAGCCTGATGCATTCAGTAAGAGCTCTGATGGAGGTGCAAAAAACGCACCTATCTCAATTAGTACGGATGATGGTTCAACTGGTGAAAATGAGGATGTTGCAGAGTCAGAAGCAGAAGGCTCAAATTCTTGGTTGGTTGCACAGCGTGAGGACAGTGCTAAGGGCTCTGTTGTTAACAAGGGATCTGATAGGAAAAGATCCGCCGATGATGCTGCAGTTGGTTTTCAAGGAAAGAGGCAACCGAGTTTCTCAGGAAGCGAGTCCAGCTCTGGAAAGCTGACACCTGGGAATCCGTTATCGATGCAGGCATCAAATGCAGTGGCTATGCCATATCAAGTCCCAGCTCAAGTTTCTGGACCTCCTACCATAGCTAATGCACCAAATTTTCACCCTGTATGTACTGTGCAGTCGAGGCCACCCACAAACGGTGGACTAGCTGTCCAGACAATAGGTAATCCCTCTCAGATTGCTTTTGGTTACCCAGCAGTCCAGCTACCAACACTTGAAACAAGCTCTTCATGGGCATTTGGCGCTCCACCTCAGGCTGTGTCTTCTACTGCAAAAGACAAAGCTGAACAAACAGGAACCAAGCAAGCTGATGATGGCAAGAAGCCTCAGGGTTAGTGACTGTGTTTTCTTCCCAGGAAAATGAATAAACTCCATTTTTGTGTGATACTTTTATGGCTGTTGTTAAATACTAACAAAAAAAGATGTCTGCCTTTAAAAACAGATTTGTTAACAAAAACTAGAGTTAAAACGCTTGATTTTATGTAACACGTGTCTGGTTAGCAATACATGTTAGAGAAGATTTACACATTATTTCTATTTGTGGGGAGGATTACTGCCTTTTATTTATGCATTGCCTGCCAGTAATCTGGTGTGCAAAATGATAAGCTGTGGAAGGAAATTCCATTTTGAGCTCTGAGCTTTTGTGCATGGCTATGTTTGCTGCCAAAATTATATATGCATGTTTGAATATTTTGCCAACTGACATCATATCAACCTTCCAGTGCTTGCTTCTCATTTTCGTTTCGCAAATTGCAGAGGCAGGTGCTTCCTCGTCTGCTCATGCTGAAGATGAGAAAAAGGCAGATAGAGGACTCTCTCTTATGGGTTCTGCCATAAGGCCAGGCATCGCACCAAATGTCAAATTTGGAGGGTCTGGATCATATCCGGATCTTCCCTGGGTTTCTACCATCGGAGCCGGACCAAATGGCAGAACCATATCAGGTGTAACTTACAAGTTTGGTAGAAACGAGGTAAAGATAGTATGTGCCTGCCATGGCACTCACATGTCTCCGGAGGAGTTCACGCGGCATGCAAGTGCTGATGCTCCGGCCCAAGAAAATGGTGCAACCCTGCCGGCATTCCCTGTCGGTAACCAAGCAACGTCTGCAGAAAATTAATTTAGCGGTTCACAGAGAATGCTTGACTAATAATCCTTACCCCTCTTTTGTCTATATCAGCCATTCACTGTAATACTCTGTTTATCTCATATTGAATTTTATCATGCATGTTTAGATTCTTGTATTTTGAGCTTTGTTTGGGGACAGAAATTGTGTATTTTTAGTGCTATGTAAACACATGGACTGCCAATGCTATGGTTCGATTTTTGATCTATAGACGATGTGCCCATTGGGCAGTGAGTATCAGAGAGGAACAGAAGAGCAAGTATTTGAAGAGGAAAAAAAAAAGAGAGAAACAGAACCTGTCTTCCCTCGTGAAGTTCCTTTCTGAAGGGTGATCCTCGGTTTTGGTTACGCAAAGCCATGATAATATAAGAGGAATCTAGACGTAGACTCGTAAGAACACTGGTGCCGTCTTGCAACTTTGCAAACCGTCTCGTACAGCTCCACGAAATTTGAAAATGGCTTAACAGATAACATTTGCAACGGTTGTCTTTTAAGTTGTATTATGTTACAATTCCTTAATTTATATATAAAATAAAAGTAAAGTGTAAGTTGTATGACAATAACAACTCATAACAATGCAATAGTTGTCTTATAGTTTTAAATTTAGCTTGTGAGAACAACTACCGAAACAAGACTTCATTATCTCTCCTCTCTCTTTTCTCTATATCATAAAAAATTCTACATGACACTATATAAGAAAATTCTACATGACACTATATAAGACGGAGTATGAGACTTTGTCCTTAGAAGAGTTTTTCTTATTTTGTTTTTTCTTGCAACTGTGTTTGTAATATTTGATCATGCTCTACTGTTGTATCTATATGTTTTTGAGGATGTTTGAGCTAGCAAACCGACTTGGATTTTTAGCTTGTTATGACAAAAGTATCATGGTTTAAATAGTATTTATAGATGGACTCATCGAGCTAGAATTTTATGGCTTATTCGCTTGAGCTTATTAGCCAGAATTAATCTTATTTTTCAGCTATGAAATAATGTTTTTCTTCCTCGTAAAATAATAAAATAATATTTTTCTCTCACATAAACCGGCTGAAATAGTGCTTTCAGCCTACAAACCATAAACCAAAAATACCCTTAGCTTCTTATGGTAAGGTCTAAAGAACAACATATATGTGTATATAGTTCAAGATAGTTTTTATTTATAGGGGCACATTTGTTCATAAAAGAATTCAATTTAAAATATATTCTTGTTTAACTTGTCTAAATTTTGAATAAATATATAAATAAAAATATTAATGCTTATCACACTAGTATGAGAAAACATATCTCAAAAATCTAAATATACTTATTTAATATTACAAATATTTTTATATTAAATATTTTTATTTATAATTAGTCAAACTTAAGAGATTTTTAATACTATTTTAGAATTATATTATTTTGTCGACGGAAGAAGTACACTATTAGTGGATTTTAACTAAATTTTTTATTATGTGTCACAGTATTAGAGTCGATTAGGCTTTAGGGTATGTTTGGATCTACTCTCTCCGTATCGTAAATAGAAGACGTTTTGAAAAAGGTTTCGGACAAACATTAGGAATATAAATCATAAATAACTTTTAAATTATTGAGTTTAAAAATATAAAAGTCATATAAATAAATTTATCTTGAAAAGTATTTTCATAAAAATATATATATACCACTTTATAACAAATATTTTTAAAGAAATAAATAGTCAAAGTTATGCTTTGGAGACTGTGCCGCTGTCCTAAACATCTTCTATTTATGATACGGAGGGAGTACTAGACTAAAACATACTAATAGTTGCTAATAGGTGGTTGGATAGGTGTATATTAGCAACTCCGAACCTGCTAATGGAACTAATAGTTAGCAGCCTTTTAACTAATAGTTTGGATTCACTCGTACTAATTTTGACTGTTAATTTTTTAGCACTAATAGATCCAAACAAACCCTTAGCAAAAAAAATCCGTCTCAGCCCAATCGTCGACCGCCTCCCCTAGGCCCTAGTTTCTGTCTCCCTCGCGTTCTTGTAGTCCGTACGCCGCCGCTTGGCTCGCACCGCCGATAGTGCCTCAGTCCAGATCGACCTTCCCTCTTCCCAGATCGGGGTCTAATTGGCCTACCGTCGTCGTAGCCTCCGCAGGCCTACGCCAAGTGCCGAGGCCTTCGCGGCTTCGCCGGAGAAGAGCGCCCACCCATTCTCACCCCTTCTCTTCCCTCTCTGTTGTGCGAAACCGAGTCTAATCCGAAGCCATACTAACTTGTAATCCGAAACCGAGTATATTTTTTCCCAAAATTATCGGGTGTACATGTGTACACCTGTCTCTCTACTGCATCCGCCTCTGATAGTCTGATGTATGTATTGGTATATGTCGATCCCCTTTTCTGAATCGAGACTAAAGCCTCCAATGTTGTAATTTAAACTCTACACTGCCAAATCGAGATTAAACTGAAAGAAAGGTGCGTCTTTTACACGTAAGATGTTGATTTCATCATTTCCATCGTCTCCTCATATGATCATTACCATTATTAGAAAAAACAAGTGGTTCTGCTAGTGCAGTTTGCAGCTAACATGGTACAGAAGCAAAATCTCGTATTTGGACTTCTTTTCAACAATGTTCTGATTTCTTTATAACTTTAGTGTTGTTATTATGGCTGCTTATTGAAAAGGGGCAAAAAAAAAAAGAGCAGAGAATGATGTTGTGATATTGGCAGACAAGCTACATATCCAAATACAGCTTAGGGCTTGTTTGGATGCGCATGTATCTATCTCAAACCACGTGGATTGGAGTGGAATCTAGTTCAAATACATGTGTATTTAGCTAAATACATGTACATCCAAACAAGCCCTTATGCAAATTTGGATGCAAATATGTGGGAGGGGAGGGATGGTATTATGTAGGACAACTCCATGTATATGTTGAAGATGGTTTTACTATCTTCTCGTTGAAAAAGTAACAAATTTCAATGATGCATGGACCATTTCGAAGCACCACAGCGACTGAGCCTATGAAGTTGCTTCTTTAGAGATATAGGCAGAGGCGTGATGCATGCAATTTATGACGAAGCCGGATCTGTGTTGCAAAACTAGTGCGAAAACCTAGTGGAGTTGAGATTTTGTTCAATGACATGCAGTTCTCCTGTGTGTTTGAGGGGAAAAAATGCACTACCCTGGGTTTTAAATATTTATATGATGTTTAGGACATGGCTTGTCCTAAACGTCATATATTCAAATACGAGACAGTAATAAATTTAGAAATTAGTTCTTACACATTTCAATATGTGGGAAAGAACTCCTGAACTTTAAGCTAATAACATGTGCAAGTAATGTAAACAGAAAATGCTGCCCAGCCAAGATGAATTGCACTTGGTATCATTCAATTTCATTCCTATAGTTCTACTTTTAAGTCATGGAACAAAATAAAATGTTCATTGTAGCAGTATACCTGTCCATGCTGAATAAAAGAAAACAACTCAGGGGTTTTGCTGTTCGAGTAGCCAATTCAGTTATCTACAGTGAATCATTTTACTGTTCGAGTAGCCAAGTCAGTTATCTACAATGAAGCAACCGTCACTTTGTACTTAAGGCATGCAAAGAAGGGAGATATGTATAATCCAAGCTCGTGTACCATTTTTGTAAATCACTATAGTAAAACTGAGCAGCAACCAGGACAAACATTTTGCTTAAGGATTTGTATAAAGTTGTAAAGTGACGTAAGTGTCTACCATACTGGGTACGTAAGTGGGTATAGTAAATACGGAGTAGTACGTAGTACGTACAAAAAAAGTGTATCAGTATAGTGTTTCCTTGATCAGCTAAAGTCAGATTTCCTACTTTTAAACTGCTGACATCCTCGACCTCTTTCCACTTTTGTAGGATGCCGATTCCAATTTGTTTTATGTTACTTGCCTGAAATTACAGTATATCATGTTAGCTGCTAACATACTCTTCTACAACAAAATAAACACAATAAAACAATGCTTGGGTTTTCTAATACGGGAGTTTGGTTTTTCCATGGTAGTACTGTTTCCTGCTACGTCATAATAGCAGGGGCGGACCGAATGGATAGTCTTAAGTAGATCCACGACTATCCTGAAATTTGATCCAAAATATTTTAACAAATTTGCAGCCCATGGAAAAAGATTGGCCCAAAACGAAAATTTCAATCGGTCCAACTCCACACTCCTAGGAAAAGAAACGCAGAGAGCCCGTCCACCCGACGCCTTTGCGCGAGGCCGCGACTCCGCGAGAATTCCCTACGCCGCGCCGCTGCCGTCGTACCGCACTCCGCGCCGGCGCCGCGACCGACCTGCCGACGGACGACCCGCCGCCGCTCGCTTGCCTCTCCACGGATCTGTCGGCCGCTGACCGCCCGCCCACAGTCGCGCGCCTCGTTGCTCCGCGGCTCCCAGCTCCGCTAGGCACCAGTCCGCCGGGCGCCGGCGGCCGTCACTGGGCGCGCCGAAGCAGCTGGCCGCAGCCAACGGCGGACCGACCGCCCGTCGCCCCATCCCGTGCTTCAGTGCTTGCTCTGGTCAGTGCTTTTAATTTCTCAGCTTAGGGTTTGAAGTTTGGACATTGGAGAATGGGGATTAGACTATAAATTGGGCATAGGTAATAGATATTATGGCTATGTGAAATTGACATAATGGAAGTATTGTACTTGTGTTTGATGCTTGCAGTTGTAGCAATCTGGTATAGTGGCATCGCTATTGTAATCTCAAAATTATGCTTAATATCACTTTGCATAGATATGCAGTAGAATAGGAACTGCAGCATATCCATATGCACAATGGTTAAATTTGGGATATAGGCACTTTATGGCATCGCATATTGCAGTATATGAGTCCTAGTAAACTATTATTGTTCTGTTTTAACTGTTATTTTATTTTATTTGTTTGTTTCTCTTGCATTCGTTTGGGTGTATTGCTAAAACAGTGGATTGGCGGCTCATCTCTGTTGATAAAAGCTCATTCAGTCTAGGCTATGTGGCAACTTTGTTGAAACTCAGATTATTGTTTTTTTATGGAAACAGCAGGTGAATCCCCTCCTAGAACATACTTTTATAAAATCAAAGGGAACAAGCATTCAAGAATATGTGCAGTTCAGATTATGAGCCCATATACAGAACAATTTTTTTTTCTTATCTTTGGATTGACTGTGATAATTATTTATCTGCCATTTGATAGCCCTAACAAGGTTTTAAATGTCTACTGTTTTCAGACAAATGGAACTGGGTGATAAGCTAGTTGGTTTTATACTGACTTTGACAAGCTTATCCATATTTACATACTATACATTTTGGGTCATTATTTTGGTTAGTGACTTTAAGCTCTCTTAAGTTTCAGTTCAGGTAGAACTATTCTGGCTTTATTTCTGAATGGTTATTTTGTTCCTCTTGTTCCCCCACCTAGCCATTCGTTGACAGCGATCACTTTGTGTACAAGTACTTCCTGCCTCAGGAGTATGCGATTTTGATACCAGTGCTGGCCGGTGTAGTTCTCCTTTCATTCTTGAGCATCTTTGTGGGTCTTGTGATGCTCAAGTCAAAGAAAAAGAAGAAGACCACCTGATGCAGTGTTATTCACTTACTTTGATGAAATACATGAGTTCGGAGTATCTGATTGCTAGAAGGTCGGTTCTGTAACCAGTTCGGTCATACTTTAAAGGCATTTACTTTGTAATTTTGATGTATTTTTTATTCTGGCGGACAACTAAAAGCAGTGTTCATCTAAACTCCAGTTAGAAGTCACATATCATTAGCAATTATTTGGACTGAACAGCTTTCAAGGAACTGAGCTGAGGATGTGTTTTTAAGCTTGCTGTGTGTGTTTTCTTGTTTTTTGCTGTATAGACGACTCTTCTACATCTCACACCTCATGGCCACCTTTTTTAAATTTTTTTTACAACTCCAGCAAAGACGTTTTCTAGCAAAAGAGTGGAGGAGCCAGAGCAGCAAAAAGTGGCTCCTGAAATGCTCCGGCTCTAAAAGAGCACTTGAGGAGACTTGCCAAACAATGGCAAATGCAATAAAACTAGGCAGCACTATGACCTTGATTTGGGGATGGGCGGGAGCCCCACTGGACCTTTTTTTTTTATATACCAGTTTACAGGAACTGTCACAAAAATCCCAAACCTTACTGAGGATTAGCAGTACAATGTCACCCTCAATTTATATCAGTTTACAGGAACTGACAGAAAAATTCCAATAACACCTTACTGAGGATTACAATTCCAGATTCATCACAATTTTAAACATGAAAGCCTATCTTGTGTCTCTGGTGACAAGCTGCCTTGAACAACTTCTGATGACTTGCACATACTTGTGTAGCTAAGTAGTTGCTATCTAGCTTAGCCCGCGTAGCATAGTTTTAATAGTGCTATATAGTACTTACTAGTGTAGCTTGATCTTAGTGCTTGCTTTGTTCAGTAGTATGTGCAGGAGCTTTCTTGCGCTTGTTTGACTAGTTCTGAGGTTTGTGTGACCTTGCAATCTAGACTTGTATAGGAGAGCTCTCACTATCTCCGCACCTTAGATATCATGAGAGCTCTTACAAGGTTAGATTGCATAGTTTAATTCCACATTTATTCCAGTTAGCCGATGCAATTAGATTTCAAAGCAACTATTCATCCCCTATAGTTTGCCATCTTGACCTAATACCAACACTACCATTTGCTGGCTATAAAGCGTTTTGATATATTTTTTAAAGAGTCTAAATATACTTTAAAACACATAGGGAATAGTACTATTGCATTTTAAAAAACTTTGGATATTTTTCATGGTAGGGCACTTGTTAGAAAAAGATGACATGAAGTGATGCATATGTGTTCCCCTATCACCCTGCGTGTTGCGATCAGGGAAGTGTTCCTGAGTGCGCTCTTTAGTCGCAATCATGGAGTTTACTGCCTTGTGGAACTCATCAGTGGTGATTGGGTCTTGCTTGATGAAATCTTTGTAATTGTATCTTTCGCAAATTCCATTGCCAAAGAGGTCGACCACTTCCTGGTTCGTGAAGTGTCTGTAGTATTCTCGCATGGTCTCGTTCTTCTGTTGTTTGCAACTTCTGAGCTTGGTCGGGGATCCTATCTCTTGGGAACGCCCGTGAAATTTTCTATGAAGACGCGGTGAAGCTGTTCCCAGGCATGTCGAACCATGCGAGTGGCATTGTTTCAACTGCCCTGGATAGAAATATCGCTTTAATGTCATTGCTACCTCCGGCTAATTCAACTGCTTGAGCATATAGTCTAAGCCATCTCTTTGGTTCTGTTTTTCCGTCGTATTTGGAGTAGTTCCCGGGTTTGAATTTGCGCGGGAAGGAAACTGCTCAAAGTCTGTTGGAAAAACAAGGGAAGCGGTCAACTATATCGGAACCAGTTATATCGACTTCTCGGTACGATGACTCGGTTGCGCCCTCAGCTGGACCGGTGACGTGCTTTCCCAATCGGCTTTTGGCAGGGACCCGTTCGATTCGCTCGAGAGCAGATCGTCGTTGGCTTAGATGGGATGATCCTTCAGTTGTGGCATCAGCTAGTGACTTGAGGTTCCTGCCTTTGATTTGGAGAGCAGTGGACTGAAGCATGACTAGCTGACGCTCCTCGTCTGGTGTACGACTGTCCTTGGCCCCAATCTCTATCGTGAGTGCCATGATATTCTCGAATGGCGTTTGGTACACTTTGTGCCCAGCTACGTTCATGAACTTGGGTTCAAGGTTGCGTGAGCAGTCAACTTTGTGTCTCTGCTCATTGGTTGCGCAGGTTGTGAGCTTGTTGTTCTACTTCCTCTTCCAGGCGCCTGCGATTCTGGTAATCTTGGGTTTGCAAATTGTAGCGTTCTATATCTTCTTTGTGATGGGTTGCCCTCCTTCTGCAGGCATCCTTTGCTTTATTCTTCTTTAGTCTTTCTATCTTTGCGGCTTCGCTTTCTCTGGGTCCCTCTGGATCATCATCAGATATCATGCTCAGAGTTTCATCAAGGGAAGACATCTGGGGGACTCCGCGGCTGAAGCAGAGGTTGTTGTCCCGCCAAGAATACTTCCCGGTGGTGGCCCTAAGTCTGTGATCCAGGTGTGGCAGACTCCAGGGTTGAGGCGCTAGATAAGACTTCAGTGGAGTCATCGTCGTCCTGAGACATGAGTTGATACCCGTATTGATATGAGAGTTGCTGGTCAATTGTGTCAATCAATCTAGCCGGAGCTGGTTGTATTAGCCAATGGACGATGTTGTCTTCCTCGGTTGCGCTAAACACGAGTCCCTGTTGGGCTCCTGTTAGCGGGATCTGCTGAAGTTTTTGTGAACTTCGTCATGATCAACTCCTCGTAGGTGATGGCAGTGTTGCGTAGCCCGAAGGGAATGCAGAGGTCGGAGTTCAAGTCCTTTTCGAGCCGAGGAGTCGTATTCAAGTAGGAGTTGGAAGCTCCGATCACATCCTCCCTGTTTCGCGGACTCTGGATTGAGAGTTTTTCCATGTCTTTGATGAGATCATCAGTCTTTGGCGTGGTTTGTGCTTCTGATTCAGGCTGAAGATGTCGATGCAGATTGCCTTGATCATCTGCGATGCAAATCCACGAGCCAAAAACAAAATTTGATCCCGCCAGGAACATGGTGATGTGGTTCATCAAGTTCTCGAGCACGAATTCACCGAAAGCCCCTATCTGGCACGCAACCGACGAATGTTCATGGGATTACCCGAGACAATTCATTTGGTGGGGATCGACGTTTGCAGGACTCGACAAGAACACAGGGACATCGATTTATATTGGTCCAGACCGCTAAATAGCGTAATACCTTACGTCCAGTGCGGCGTGTGCCTTGTGTTTAGGGTTGATTCAAGATCGTAGGGGTATGCGTCTGCCTCTCCTTATATAATCCGGTAGAGCATCACGCATACCCGAGTCCTAGTCGGTTACGACAAAGGAGTTCTTATCTAATTACATAGAATAACTTCCATTAGAGACCGACTAAGTTACAACAAGTGTCTTAGGACTATGCCGCGTTGATTCGTGTCTTCAGATTACTTATACTTATAGACTTTCCAGGAATATTCTGAGTAGTCATTGCCATGACGTATCTTCGGGATCCTGGTCCGTCAGTGTAAGGAAAATGGACCTCGGACCATTTAACTTTGGATTTTGGTGTTTGATGAACAACATAACCAAATTGGACTAATATGTGTGCACGTGTTTGTTTTGTAGTCCAATAGGATGCAAATGTGACTTGGACTAAGGCGACGTAGTGATCCAATGATCAACACCTCAAGAAAGTCATTAGAAGATCAGTAGAAGACCCTCAAGATCAAGCAAAGTCCAAGGCACAAGAATGGAACCAAGACAGCGCAAGAAATCACGAAGAAACAAAGCAAGGAGGTACATCGGACGGTGCATCAGACGCTGCTCAAAAGTGTCAGACGCACCGATGGTAAACCCTAGCTCAGGATGACACCAACAGCAGCATCGGACGCACCGATGCGTTACATCGGACGCAACGATAACACTGTGCAGCGTGCACAGCGTTACATCGGACGTTGACGATGTACATCGGACGCTACAGTCCCTGCGTCCGATGGCTATACAAAGAGGTTCTAGAGAGGCTCTGAAGACATCGGACGCGTCAGATGGTCATGCATCAGACACTCGTCAGAGTTCGATGTGACTCAATGCCAGGTCGGCAGAACTAGCCGTTATGTGACATCGGACGCGCGTTCGATGCTCCCGTCCGGAGCGTCCGATGCTACGCAGGAAAGTCCATCTTTGGTGTCCAACGACTCTGTTTGGTTGGGGCTCTATATATATCCCCATGGCCGGCCAAAACACAAAGGTTGAAGCTCAAGGAAGTGTACCAAGTGTATAGACACATATTTAGTTGCTCTAGCCACCAAAGTGCTCAAGTGAGATACTAGGTGATTAGTGTAGGTGCTTTGCGAAGTGCTTAGGCTAGTTAGACCACCGCTTTGCGCTTGCTCTAGGTGTTAGGCCTAGTGTTTAGTGAGGTTGAAAACCTCTTACCTACCGGTGCTTGCGCGCACCATTGTTTGTACATCGGAGGAGCTTGTAGTCTTGCGAGATCACACTAACCGAGTTTGTGGTGTGGCCACCACCGTGTACCAAAGGGAACAAGGCCCGCGGCGGTTCGACCGGAAACTTGATAGTGAAGACGGCGGAGAGCATCCAGGAGAGGCTTTTGCCACGAGTGGCTTAATCGGAGACCCACTTGCGCGTGGGGAAGGACCGGAGCTATCTATGGAGTTACCCGACCGGGAGCTTGGCCCTTGCGAGGGATTCCTTGCGAGGGGCTCCAACGAGGACTAGGGGGAGCTTGCGCGCTTCTCGATACCTCGGTAAAAATACCGGAGTCGTCGACGGGAGTTTGCATCTCTATCACACTCTTTAGCTTCCGCATTTACTTGCTACCTTTGTTGTGTGCTTTACCTTTCCTAGCTTAGTTAGGCTAGTTGATAGGTTTGGAACATAGGTTGCATAACCCCTTTTGCGGTAGAGATAGCAAACACACCTAGCAAAACCTTAGTTGCACATTAGATAGTTTACTTTTTTGACTAGGTGGTAATTAGAGGCCATAGTTTAGAGTAGAAGTTTTAAGTTGCCTAATTCACCCCCCCCCCCCCTCTTAGGCGCTACGGTCCTTTCAGTCAGCAAGACACTAATGTATATAAACTTTGAAAACCTGCAATGTAAATGTCATGTGCATGCACAACTTTTCATGCACACACGAGTCCAATAGCAATTCTTGCTCTACTTTTGTCAAAGAACTTTATTCACGCCATACATCATGACATAAATTGATTCCAGTCTTACATTTTTCACAACGAGAAATATAATTTCATTACTCCATAGCAACAAAATTATAACCAATTGAAACTACTAAAGATACTATAACCAATTGAACGGGAAACCAAAGTCTTACAAATGAGGGAAAGGGGGCATTCCTTGATCTATTTGATCATATATTACATTGGTTCCACAAAATCGACACTGGTTCTGAAAATTAAAAACCATGCATCAAACTCATACGATCTCACTTATAAAATTTTGGAACCACCATCATCATGGATTATAGCTCAATCACTTATATGAGTTCTAGGATTATAGCTTTAGGTTAAGGTCCATGTCTTGTGGATCATTGAAGTTCTTGCAAGTGGACTCTGATACATTGTCAATGTCTGTCCTTTTCAAATCAATATATTCATCCTCCTGTAAGTTAGAAATTTAGAGCACAACTATTATAAAGCAAATTGATAACCTATGCAGTTGAATGCACATATTGCTTGCCTACAACATTTGACTAATTCAGTGTTTAAGGGTCATTTTTGCTTAGCGTTGTGCATACATAATTGCACATATAAATTTCATAATGCTACCTATGCCAGCAAAAGTATTGCACATATCTATAACTCTTATAACACAAAACCCCACTAGCTATTTCTTTTGACATGCAAGATGTTCACGTCAACATTGCACTACATTTGCTACTAGCAATATGTCTTGACATGCAACGTGGTTACCTCAATAGTCCACTACCATTTGCAATTAAAGTTCACTAGCACAAGAATTATGATATCCACGTCAGTGAGACACATCATCTCCTATGGATACAATCTCTATGATTGTGCTCATAAATCTATACATATATTCTACTATGTTTCTACATTACCAGCACCATACATATACATCACCTAATTCTTATTAGTTAACATTCTAACCCATTTATATTCCTCATTCATACTATGACAACCCGCGACAACGCACGAGGGATCCTCCTAGTATTTTATAATAATGCTACCCCGAAACAACAAGCTTTTAGTTTGGTCTAGACAAATAAGGACCATCAACTAGATATATACCTTATGATCAGGTGCTTCAAAGAGATTCAACGTTGTAGGAACCATATTGTTTGGATTGACATAAGATGCTACTCCAGTGGTGCATGGCAACCTAGTTATATATTTGACATTGGTCAAACAAGAAATCTTTTACAATAGTTTTGGAGGTTACATTTGAAAATAGAAAGATATTTTATAAGAAGTTAGTGCATACCAATCCTAAACCAACTCTCTAACTCTAAGAGTTCGTATAAAGATAGAAAATAACCTTATATGTGTACCTCATCATAGGAAACTTGAAGTGTCCACTCATATCTTCTCTTACTCCATATGTCATCTACAATAAAATAAGAGGGTGCACTATGATCCCACACATGAGACACCATCGTGTACAATGCTAAGGGCATAAGATGTAAGGGAGAAATGTTACTGGTAGTGTACATGCAAAGTTTGTACCAAAATTGAAAACAAAAAAGATGATGTTGAACACAGATGTAACAATAGATGGCTCATACACCACAAAGTTTGAAAGAATTGGGTACAACATTGAAGCATGAATACAAGGCTAGTAATAAGATCCCAGTGGGTTGTGAGGCAATATTCAGATTCATTGTTTTGAATTTCAAAATTTTCATAAGAAAATCATCTAGCCTAAAAAATATCATGTGTCTCTGACTATGATGTATAGTAGTCTTAGAATATACATGACATCCTCATACTTGATGATATTCTCCAATAAAATAGTTTTAGTTATGGTTACTTTTTCCCTAAAAACGCATGCAAAATATCCTTGTTATAATGATACATACCTATTCACATATTGCCAAAAAATTATAGGTGTTGGTAAAGAACTGAAGCACTAGCATAAGCAAAGAAATATAACAGTTGGTATATATAGGTCAATTCTAATAAAAGTGCTTGAAACAAGAGAAGGTAATCCATGACATCATATAAAACACGCTATAGTATGAATCACACGAATGGTTCATGCTCCTACGAGTGTGCTTACCAAACCTTTGATACCAACTCCATGAATTGGTGGTTGGCTAAGGGTCTCTTTAAAATACTCTTTAATTTCCTCTTTTGCCTTTATTTCCTCTTCTGCTCTCATTTTTTCTAGCTCGGCAATTCCAAACCCTCTTTTTCTTTCCTTTGGCTTGGTTGGGATGCTTTTAGTGATCCTTCCACGCTTCTTAGGCAAAGATGAGGCTCTTTCTTCCCCTTTGTTGCAATCTCTTGAACTACTTTCATCCATTGATGTCTACACAAAGCAAATCATATGTAAAAGATATAATGTGTTATATATGTAAAACCAAATCTATAAATAGAGGGAAGAGTTTTGCTACATACACACGATGAAAATTAGAAGTTCCGTCCCCAATAATATATTTCACTTGTGGTCTTGTGGAGCTCTCCCTCTCTCTCTCTCTCTCTCTGTATATATATAGTGACATCATGTGTATATATATCATTATTGTGAAGTAAACATTCCGAATTTATTTGCTACAATCTTTTGCTCTTGTCATAAATGCATAATTCATATGTGATCTTTTATTCATGCATTATATGTTTGTAGATAGTGTAGTCAAATGTAAGTTAGATTGATTTAATAAACAAAAATATCAACACAAATCTAGATATATCAAGTGCAATAGATGTGGAGATATATTTTGGATATGTCAAGGTGATCAAGAATGTATATGGACATCACAATGATGGCCAAACATTCCGTTTATATTGATATATCAAGTAATTAATGTTTCCATTACGATGTCCAACATGTTTTGGTTTCCCCGTGATCCTTTGAAATCTAGGTATATTTTGGCAATTATATGTGGGATAATCTTGATTAATTAGAACAAATAACCCCATGTGATTTTTGAAACTATTGTAACAAACAATATCTTTCTGATGAATTTTGAATTAGGCTTGATTGTGTATCTTATTAAAAGAATCATTTCTATCACTCGCACTACTCTATTTTCTTTCAATAGGAAAAGTGAAATTTATTAAAAATACAAATGGGATCTAACTAACGCTAACAAGATGCAGGGTGTTAGAGCTTGATGACAGGATACCTACTAACACTCTAACAATACGTTGGTACCCGAACATGATTCACCTATTTTGGTGCCTACTAACATGCTCAAAGTCAATCGTAGCTAGGGCTGGACACAATTAACCAAAACTGAGAAAGAACCAAAACAAAACAAAAAACGATTCCATGTTTGGTTCTAGCTAACTAGGAACCAAAATTATTTCAGTTAATTTGTTTCCCACCCTCGGTTAACCGAATTACCCGAAAGAACTGAAATTTTCTTATGGAGTGGCTTTTGTTGTTGATTTGCGATTATGATTTATCAATTATTGTATTTGCCATTTAGAAGTTGGAATTATTATTATTATTAGTTGTGTAGGACATGAACTTGTAGAACTATGTTTGCATTTCCTAAATTTTCTTTAGAGCATGTTCATTTTTGTTATCTTTGCCTATGGTAACCGAAACTGAAATAACCCCAAATAGAATTGCTCACTCCCTGATCGACTTTTGTTTTTTTAGAATCGAATTCCTTTGAAAACCAAGGGAAACCAAACTGAAACCAAAACAAAGAACCGATATCACCACCTACCGAAGAGGAGAGAAAATGGAGAGAGCACTGTGATAATCGGTTTAATTTTATTTAGTAATGACATGTGTACGCAATGAAGTAATGGGTATATACATCTATTTTTGGATTAATAATTATGTAATACATTTTTTGGCATTTAGTGGAAGGACCTCTTGCAATAATTGGTTGATGACGCTATAATTTTCTTATAATACATTGGCGTCTAATTTACTGATAACAACAATTGTAGGTTACAAATAATTAATGTAGATATTTTTATTCAAGTATTAATTAAGATAATAATTATAGATTTAGGATCAAGCATATCGGAAGGCAATCAAACTAGATGCACTACACATTTTATTTATTGATTGATTGATGGAGTTAGAAATGCACACTATGTTGGGATTTACTATGAAGTGGGAAGGATAAGGGTGGTTTGGGATACATGCTTTTTTGGATCCACTTATTTGCATGAGTTTTTTATAGTGATTCTTAAAAAAGTTAAGGAAGATATTTGGCATCCAACTTGCTTGATATAAGTTATATATGTTGACTTGTACATATAGGTTTCTTCATCTAACTTACTAGCATATTAGTTATATATGCTAACTCGTATATATAAGTTTTTTTGAGAAGATTATTTTTTAAAAATGTTGCATATATAACTTCTATCATCTAACTTATAAGTTGAACTTCTACATGCATATCATTTGTCAAGTTTCATCCATCTCTTAAGTAACTCCTTTCATTAACAAAGGTAGAATAAATTAATTTTGCTTCCAGAAAAAGAATAGATTAATATTTTATTTTGTGCAGTTACATGAAGAAGCTTAAAACATTAATTTATAGCCTCTTCGACAAAAAATATTTTGTTCTGTGCAGTTACATGTTTGTATAATATTTAAGTTGTATATGTTTATGCCAACAAAATTGTCATATAATTTATAAAAGTATGTTTTATTTGACTCTCAGCACCTAGTTATTAGATATTAAATTTTTTCTATTCTTCCGAATGATTAGAAAGAAGAAAGTTATATACTCCCTCCGTATAGGAAAAGAAAGTCGTTTTGAACAACGACACAATCTCTAAAGTATAACTTTGACTCCTTATTTTTATAAAAAATATTTATTAGAAAATGGTATATGTATACTTTTATGAAAATATTTGTCAATACAAATCTATTCATATAGATTTCACATTTTAAAACCCAATAACTTAAAAGTTATTCATGATTTATATTCCCAATATTTGACCAAAACCTTGACCAAAACGAAATACAAACAAAAATGCTACAGTAGCAAAGTTGAAAAAAATTCAGCATCTAAATAAGCCCCTATTTTCTATACGGAGGGAGTATAAGACATCACTGAACTGACCATTCAAGGGCAGAATAAAGATACTTCAGTATAATGATAAAGAAATCTAAAAAATACAAACCTGTCACTGCAGCACAAAAAATCCCAAAAAAGAAGTAGTAATAATAAGAAGGCAAGAACAGAAACCAGGAGCAATTGAGGGGACAAGAGCAAATAAAAATTACAGGGCAATACCAAGTAATCCGTGGCGTCGTTGACGGCGACCCGCTTGACAACCTCGCTCTAGAGGGCTACCTTCTAAGATATGTGCGAAGTTACAAACATATATATACACATAGAGAACCAACTCAAACTTCAGAATTTATTATGTGCAAAAATAAGAAAAATATACAATATTGTGACAGAAGGAGTTTACAACGAAGGATAAACAATATATAAAAGTTTGGCCAGGAAATACAAGATGAGATGTATAGTGTATGAGAGAATGCCTCTTGGTATTTTATCTCGAGGCTTTTTCAGTGCACACTTTTCAGCTATAGTCAGAGTAGGAAAATAAACAATTCCAATGGATGAACCATGGAAACAAGTTCATTATATTTCCACGACTCCTATCATTGTCACTGCTTCCAGAAAATAAACTGCCAAAAATCAGAATTGTGGTTCTCCTTGACATCTGTTTTCCTTGTCATTAGTTGTAGGCTTGTAGCACTTCCAAGTTGCTTATTTTTCTCATCATTCATGTATGTTGAACATTATTGCAGTCAATGTATCATGTAAGCCAACTATACATCGGGTCACACTAAATTAGTACCCATGGTGCAAAAAGCTCGTACTATCAATTGAAATGGCTCTAACAATTAGCTGTCAATGAACTCCCGATCGACATGTAGGATCTAATTTCAGATCACACATTCACACTACTTACTTTAGCTGTGGAAGAATAGAGGCAATATAGATCAAATCAGAAGCAGCCTTTTACGGCTACAGCGACGTTGCAGACCACGACGAGACAAATCTTGCGGATCACCAACTGCACAACACAGAGTTGCATTTAGATGTCACCAAACTATCAACTTTTTTCACTCTCTCTCCATCACATCACCATCACATCAATGTTTAGATGCATGTATGGAGTATTAAATGTTAGTAAAATAAATAACTAATTGTACTTTTAGTACGTACATGTCGAGACGAATCTTTTGAGTATACATAGTCCATATTTAGACAAAGTTTGCCAAATAACAACGAAAATGCTACAGTTGAGAAAATTTCTCATCTTCTCAATCTAAACAAGGCCTTGGCACAATCATTCAGATGGAGCCTGAAAGGATCAAGATGCTCAAGAGGGGGGTGAATTGGGCTTTTCTAAAACTTTTCGCGATAATTAAATCCTATCAAGCCCAATTAACCCCCTAGTGCCTAGAAGTGAGATACTCTAGAAACAACCAAGCAAAAGATCGACACTAAGACATTTCTACTCTACCATGGCAATTCAAATAGAGATGAATAATAAGTAAAGTGCGGAATTGAATTGCTCAAATGTAAATGCGAAGGTAAAAAGAGTAGAGATGACACGACGATCTTTTTCCGAGGTATCGAGGTGTCGGCACACCCCCTAGTCCTCGTTGGAGCACCCGCGCAAGGGTATTGCTCCCCCTTGATCCGCGCAAGGATCAAGTGCTCACTACGAGCTGATTCTTCGCCACTCCGGCCCGGTGAATCGCTCGCTACCGGTCACAACATGGCTTGGGTCATCCACAAAGCCTTCGGATGATCACCAAGCTCTCCGATCGCCACTAAGTCGTCTAGGTGATGCCGATCACCAAGAGTAACAAGCAAGAACTCTCACTTGACCAACGCAAGGCTAATGAGATGGGTGGATGCACACTTGCTACTCTCTATTCACTAATGAGGTGTTTGATCACTCAATTATCAAATCTCTCAACCTCACTAGGCCTCTTGCACTCACTTGGAATCACAATGTGTTTGGCAACCTTTCAAATGAGCAAGAGTGCCAGCATGAATGAGGGGGAGGCATATTTATACCCCCCAACTCGAAACATGCACGAAAGGGTAAGTCCAGCCAGTTATGCACTGACCGGACGCACCTGTCGGGTTGACCGGACGCGTCCGGTCAGTGCCCAACGGCTACGTGACGTCTAGCCTGACACCTGTACGAAGAGCTGACCGGACGCTCACATGTGTCCGATCACTGCTGACCAGACGCGTCCGGTCATCAAAAACCCTCTCTGGACACGACCGGACTCACCCCCCTGGTGCGTCCGATCGAATGCTGACTGACCCCTCAGCCAAACCTACTGACCGGAACGCATGCCCCAGCGTCCGGTCACTAGGGTTCGAGCGTTCGGTCACAATTTGAAGTCCGAAACGACTTCGGTTTACGACGCTCCCTTCACGAACTTTCTTCCTTATGATCTTAGGGGCCTTTCTAAGCTACCTAGGGTTTTGGTTAACAAGTGTGCACCACACCTAACTCAAAAGTCTCACCTAGGTCAAGCTACCCATTCAAACCCCTCTTTATAGTACGGCCAAAGAGAAAGCAAAGACCTATGCTACTCTAAGTGTCCTTCAACACCAAATGACACTTAGAACTAGCCTATCACCGTCTTCGCCGTCCATCCTTTGAAAACCGAACGAATTCCATCAATAAGGGGGCATGAATACCATAGTGCCCTCACGATCATCATTACCATGACCTAGCTCAACTGTTTCTGCAAAACACACGTTAGTCATAGTAGTTTACCGTTGTCATCCAATCACCGAAACCCACTGGGGGCCCTAGATGCTCACAATCTCCCCCTTTTTGGTGATTGATGACAACCTCAAGTATGTTTGAAAGAGAGGTGAGGTTTTCAATCGCTTGGTTCATATAAGCATGTGACAATAAGATCAAAAAGGGGTTAGGCATGCTTATACGAACCAAGTCCACATAAGTACTCAACATAATAAGAATTAACACAAGTACTTATGAACAAGCTCATTTATCGGAGTATAAGTGCGGAAGCAAAGTAAATGAGCATAACCAAGTGACATGTAGAAAATAGCGAGTGAAGCATAACATGTCACAACTGAGCATAAACGAGTGACATGAGTATATAACAAGTGTAGCATCACATGTCATGACCAAAAGACATACACATATCGTACAAGTGCCAAAAGATAAACATGTATGCATATGAGTGCAAGATCACACAAAAGAACTGAAACCCTCTCACAAGCTCCCCCTACGTCTAACATACGCTCTCTCCCCCTTTGGCATCAAAGACCAAAACCTAAGGGTCGGAAGGCGGGACGGGAGCAGACGAGTCGGGCGACGAGGTACGTGGAAGAGTCTCAAACTGAGCAAGGTAGGCCTCCTCGTCGGACGACGAACTGTGAGCTGGCTGACCCTCGGACACTGGACGTGGAGGTGAAGCAGTCTGGGTCTGCTCAGCTGACACAGGAGCGGCCTCTGGCGCTGGAAGCTCTGGCTGTGGAGGCTCTGACGCTGGAGGAGGGTCCACGGGCTCGGTCACTGCCACTGACACGGTCATCGAAGTCTCAGGTGCTGAGCTGACAGGGAGAGTCTGACTCTGAGAGACTGGTGGCTCGGAAGACGCTACTGAGGAAGGAAAGGTCTCTGTAGTACCAGTAGCGGGAGCAGGAGCTGGAGCAGAGGTCACTGGCAACTGGAGCACTGGCGGGGTGGGCAGGCCAGTGAGCTCGCTGAAAGAAGCCTCCAAACTCCTAGGTGTCACGAGAACCGACTCTGTCTGAGTGGGAGTGAAGCCGGAGTGAATCGGTGTGAACCCTGGTTGCTAGCCTGGCAGAGGTGAGAACCACTGCGGGTACTGTCGAAAGGGCAAGACCGTCGATGAAGGAACTGACGTGTAGAACGAGGTCGACGGCCCGGGCTGCTGCAGCTGAAACTGAGGCGGCTGAGGTAACTGTGGAAGAGCCGCCATCCTCTCCATGAAGGCAAGTGTCTGTGTCTGGAGCTGAATCATCTGCCTCTGGAGAGCGTCCTGGCGCTCCTGAGCTTGTGCTGCGGCCACTGCCTGTGCCTCTGCCAGTCGAGCTTGCTCCTGTGCCTGTCGTCGCTGCTCCTCTGCCTGACGCTGAACCTCCTCAGACAGTCGAGACTGCTGCTGCTCCATCCGAGAAAGAATAGCCAGGAGGGCTGGATCGGAGCCGGCCATACGCGAGGAGGAGGCCTCGGAGTCGTGAGCTCCCTGTGGACGCATCCTCGGAAGAGGAGCGTAGTCCTCGTCGGTGCTGTCAGACGGAAACTCATCGCCGGGGTCCTCCCCCTCTGCCTCAAAGGCTGCGAGCTCAGCCTCTGCCAACTGACTAACAGTCTCATCCTGTTGTGCCTCTGTCTCTGTGACAACCGGTCGCTGACGCCGGCCCCTGGGACGAGTGTCTGGACGATCCCCGGCAATCTGGCGAGTGTCGTACACGGGGAACTCCGTCGGGGACTGAAGAAGCTCAGAAAGCAATCCCGGAATCATCCGCCTCAAAAGGTAACAGATGAGGTGAGCGTAGGGAAGCTGCCGGTGACCCTTGAAGCCCTATGCCAGTGTGTCCTCCATCTCAGAAATGATCACATCCCAAATATCAAACTCCAGCTGGGAAACCAGGTGGTGGACTAGCCAGATCTGAATACGTGCCAGCCCCTCTCTGTAGCCTGTCCGGGGCAGAAGAGTGCGCCTCATGACCTCGTTCATGAGACGGGCCATCGGCGTCAAGTCACGAGGACTCCGGCTGGACCCCTCGCCGAACGGCTCCCGGAAGCAGGCACGAACCAAGTCTGCTGGTGGAATCTCTCCTGCGTGTGGTCGCCTGGGTGGCTCTGTCTCGCCATAGCAAACTGTGTGCACCCTGATCGGATACGCTGTCAGACCGAGATACTCTCGGGCCCGGGCACTGTAGAGCCTGTAGGACCTCCCCCTGAAAGCAAAGTGGAGGAACCGGTGATCCGGGGAGATCCACAAGGACGCGTAAAACTGTCGGACCCAATCCTCAATGTACAGACCACCCCGTCCAAGAAGATCTGCTAAACCAGGTAGATATGATAGCATAGGACGGATGGCCTCTCCAGCAACTGCAACTATCGTCTCCAGCGGGCAAACTCTACGTGGACGGATGTGGACGCCGCTGTTGACATAGGCTCGATAGAAATCCTCCTGAATCACAGTGTAGAAGCCCTCGGTGTAACACCTCTGGTGTTTAACTGTAATTAACCTGACATGTCATCATCTTTAGTCATTAATCATCTTTGTCATGCATTATGTTTGCCTAAATGCTTGTTGCATTTATTCCTTTTTTTGTGTGTAGCAATCTCTTTTCAAAACCCTAAAAGCCTAACCTTCCTATAAGGGCAAAATGGTAATTTCATCTCTGTGCCTAGCTTTGTGTAATTCTTGTTCAGTTGGATGTCTTGAAGTTTTGTTGTGTTGGCCAAAGTTCAAAAAATAAAAATCAGATTTCAAATCCCTTTGCAAAACCCTGATTTCCAAACCCTGAATTTTATCCCTCTTTTTGTAATTCAAAAATTATTCACAATTTGGGGTTGGTCCAAAAAGCAAAGTTGTAGATCTGATCTAGATGAGCAACTTTGGTATTTACAAATTTTCAAGTTTCTGTACAAAGTTTGAAGTTAATCCAAATTCATTCAAATTCCGGTTTTTGTCCCCTTTTTAGTTTTCAAAATTTATTCAAAAATTATTGAGTTTCAGAAAAAGTGTATATTAGAAAAGTTATAGGTTTTGATAAAAAGAACAACTTTCATATTTGCAGATTTTCAACTTTCAGTGTAAAATCAAAAGTAATTTTGAATTTATTCAAATCTCAAAAGTGTCCCCTTTTCTGATTTCAAATGTGGTTCAAAAACTATTTGGATTTTGAAAATGTTCATATTGACAAAGTTGTAGATCTCCTTTTTCTGCACAACTTTGGTGTTTTGAGTTTTTCCCGTGCAATTCAAATTTTGGAAGTAATTTGCAAAATACAGATATCAGCCAAAAGTCAAACCCTAAGACCTAGCCCTGTTCATCTTCAACCTACAGCTAGGGGGCCCCGGCCGAGGCCGCGCGCCAGCGCCGCCTGCGCCACGCGCGCCTGGCAGCCGCACGCCCGCCCCCGACTTGTCGCCCGCGCCCGCGACATCATTCCGCACCCGCACGCGAGCGCTGACCCTCTCTCTTCCGTCCCCCACTACTCCCCGCGCGTCGCCGCCGCGTGGCCGTCGCCGGCGAACGCATACCCGGCCCCTGCGCGCACGCCGTCCTTCCCGCCGGCTCGCAATCGAGTGCGCACGCCTCGTCCGAGCTAATCCACACCATCCCGTGCTCTCTACCGCCCCCTGGCCGCGGCTATAAAAGGCCCGCCGGAGCCGGAGCTCCGTACTCGACCCCGCCGCCGTGGCCAGACCACTCCGAAGCTCCCACCGCCCAGCCAACTAGCCCAACAGCTCCGCCTTGAGCTCGTGAAGCTTCCCCACTCTTCAATTTCACCTCCCCCGCCTCCAATCGTCCGGCGTAACCCCATCTTCCCAAACTCCGACGGAACACCGGTGAACTCGGGTCCGTCAAATACTTCCTCTCCGGCCACGGATACCTTCCCCTGACCCCTGTGTCAGCTTCCTTGGCTCCGCGCGACTCTAACCAGGCCCTTGCGGTCTCGTGTGTTGCGCAGGATCGCCGGATCGCCGGAGTGCCGCCGCGGTCGTCTCCTCCCTCGAGCCTCACCCTCGAGCACGTTCCCGAGCCACACCCTCGAGCCCTGCCTCCGACCCGTGGTAAGCACCCGAAGCCTCCGGTCTCTGCTTGCACTCCGTTTTGCCCGAGCCTCCCAGTCAGGCCTCGGACGGACGCTTGCTTTTCCGTCTCGCCCGAGCCCAAGCCTCGAGCGGACAGACCCTCACCACTTCCCTCGAGCCAGGCCTCGAGCGGACTTGCACACCCTCCGCTTCGCCGAGCCAGGCCTCGGACGAAACGTTTTGTTTCCGTCTCGCCCGAGCCTCCCGGCCAGGCCTCGGACGAAACCCTTGTTTCCGTCTCGCCCGAGCCTCCGGGCCAGGCCTCGGACGAAGCAGTCGCTTCCGTCTCGACCGAGCCCGTTTCGCCCGAGCCCCGCGCGATTCGCCCGAGCCCCGCGCGATTCGCCGAGCCCTGCTTAGAAGGAGCACAATGCTCTTTTCTTTTTCTGAGAGATGTGAATAGTGCTCTGTTTTCTCTTTTTTGTGTGAATTAATCTGTTGTTCCTTAAATCCTGATAAAATTATGGTATGCTCCTTGCACTGTGTAGTATTTTATAAAAATATGAAACTTGACTTTTCTGCAAGAATTTAAAAATGTAAAATCCCTCTTTTAATTAATAAATGGATGGTTTTGGATTTTTAGAAAATCATTTATAACTCCAAAAATCATGAGATAAATTTTTGTGAGCTTCCTATGCCATGTTTAGTCTCTGGTGAGATTTTGAAGTCTTTTGGAGCAAGTTGATTTTTGAGCTTTTATTTTAATTGTTAAATAGTGCCTTTTGTTAATTAATGTCTGATTTGATTTGAGCACCTTAATGACCTCCAAAAATTATGAAATTTGTTTTGCCATCTATCTACACCATAATGAACTTATGTGATTAATTTGGTAATTTTTGGAGCAACTTCATAAAATGACCTTTTTAAAATAAATTAAAGAAAATAGAAAAAATGATTAGGGTTCATGTTGTATGCCCTGTTTTTGCATTGTTCATGCTAGCATACTCATGTGCATGCATCATTGCATTCGTATAGTCACCGAAGAAGGAGTCAAGATCGAGGCAGCCGTCGACGAACCTGTCCCTGAGGCTACCCCGAGCTCCGACAACTGCCCTGCCGCCTTCGAGCCTGCCCTCTTTGCTCTTCAAGGCAAGCCCCGGTGAATTTAACCTTTCCTTGGATTTATAAAATGTTTTCCTTAAATGCTTTTGAGTTAAATTATTGCATTAGGTTTGTAGGAGTTGAGTGCTATCCTAATTGATGCACTATCCACCTTGACCACTGATACACCCGATACCTGTTTTTCAAAAGTATTTGCAAAATTGCTTAGCAATGCTTATTGAATTAGACTTGCAATAAAATGCCATTTTCAAAAGTGTGATCACTGAAAGAATCTTTATGGGAATTTGGCTTTACTTCCCGTTCGATGACTGCTTGCCTAGCTAGCATGTGGTCATTGTCGAGAAGAGGTTGTCCGCGCGTACGGTGCCGTCATGTTGTAGTCCGGGACTCAACAGTTGACACCGACCGGGACAAGGTTGAAAAACCGACAGGACCTGTACTCTTGGGTTAGAGTCCCGAGGTGCTTGTCGCTGGCGGAAAAACTGACAGGACTATTACGCTTGGGTGAGATATAACCAAGGTGTAGTTCTGGCTGAAAAATTAGGGACCATCCGTATGGGGGCCTGCTGGCCAAGACTTGCAACTATTCACATACTACGGAAAGCTCTGGCTCCGAGAAATCCTTTATTGGACCGACAACCGCGCACTGGGAGTGGAGAGATGGCGGAAGTAGCATGTACCCACGTGGTCGTCGTACCTGGATAGGAGTGGTGTACTGTACTTCCGGGTGGCGTAGGACCGGGCCCAATATTGGAGGAATCGTGGTAGACGAGTTGGTCTATGCAAGCTTGGGTGCTACATATGCCGTGTGAATAGGGATCCTCAGCTGAGTATTCTTTATCCGGATTAACGTTGCTCCTCGGTTATGGAGACTTGGTCCACTGACTGTCAACGGAGAGTGGTTCTCAACTAGGAATGTTTTGAAATGTAAAATGAATCATGAACGATGAAGAATTGAGGAATGCTGAATCTTTCAAAAATAAAATAAGGTTTACAAAAATGCTTTTCTGCAAAATACTTGATCTTGCTTAAGCCTTACCTTGACTACCCTAAGCCTCTCATTCCTGAGTCTTCTCCCTTTTTCTTTAGTCGGGTAAGTCTTGTTGAGTACCCCAGTACTCAGGGTTTGTTACCCATGCTGCAGGTATGACAGAGTCCCCGATGTGTCTTGCACCCTGCTGCGTGACCATCGTCCAGGAAGAGGCCGATGAGGCCGAAGAATAGTTGTACACCCTCGGGCTGGGTGATTATAAGTATCTTTGTTGTTCTCCACTATGTTGCCTATGTCTATTTCTATTATCAGAACTTGGTTTGTAATAACTGCACCTTAATTTCTATTTGGAACCCGGCTTGTAAAACTATTGTTATTTAAGTCTTTCGCTCTTTATTCCGATGTTATTTGTAAAAGTATGCAATGCTGTAACCGAATTGTGAGATGATCCTGCGGACATTTGGGCACTGATGTAGCCCGGTGGCGAACAGGTCTTAATCACATGGAACATGGGTTCGGCTGTCAGAGGTTGACAGGGACACGTGGGCCATGGGATTAGGGTCGTTCCGTCACACTCGGCGGCCTGAGGGTGCCTGGCAGCTGGGAACCACTCCTCGTACGGGATCAGGCGCAGTGCCTGTACCTGACGTGTTGTCGCAGCCCGCAGGTCCAAGTGCTCCACAGGAGGGGGTCCTTGTGGCCTCCGAGGGGGTCGACCACCCCGCCTCTGCCCCTCAGGTCGTGGAGACAACTGAGTGCGAGAGCGGGTGGACCTGCGGAGTGGCTGCTGAGCTGGCTGCTCCTCTGTCTGACCCTCTGCCTGGGTCTCTGTAGCTGAACTGGGCTCTGGAGCTGACCCACTGGTTGTGGCTGCTGCGAGAGCTGAGGCTGCCGCTGACGGAAACTGAAAGTCAGGAGGGAGAACGTCAGTCGGGTCGTCGAGAGAGTACTCGTGACCGCGAACCCGGACAACGCCGCCCTCTGTCTGAAGCAGTGCCTGAACCTGCTGCTCTGTGAGGAGGTCACGAACCCGCTGACTGCTCTGCTGACCACTGCCCTAACTCTCCTGAGCTGAAGCCGGGTCTCGAATACGAAGACCCCCTGCCTGACCACCCTGCTCTGCCCTCTCGGCTGCTCGAGCTGCTGCAAGTGTCATCTCTGTATCGCGGTCGAGACGCTTGCGCTTCTTGGACACAAGCTTCTGCGGCCTCTTCCCCTTGTCACCAGAAGGAGGACGAGGGGGAGGAGGATCTGCCCCGGGACCTCCGCCGACGTTCTTGCAGCGAGCCATCGCTACAAGAACAGAGTCACTGTCACTGACTGCCTCTGAGAACCACTAACACTGACGAACCACTGAGAAGCACTGCCAAGCAAACAGAGGACTGGACTGAACCTCAGAGGCTTGGCCTCGTTCCGTATCCGCGAGCTTGACCCTGGATTAAGCTGACACTGCCACACGGCTCACTGACACGGGCCCGACTCGCTGACGAGACGCGACGAACCGACCAAGCAGGGGTAAGAAACCGACACGGTCGGGCACCACGACGGCTCGTCGGAAGGATTATGTCGGGTTTGCTGGCCGGGGAAGATAGGCGCCAGAGAGAGAGCGAAGCGTGGAGACGAGGAAGAGCTTCGGCGAGGAGAACTGGGCGCCGACGCGGTTGAAGAAGAGCCGGTGAAGGTGGGCGGTGAGCGCGCGCGCGGAGGAGAGGTGGCGGCGAGCGCGCGGGGGAGGGAGGCGCGGGCGCGCGGGAGGCCGGGCGCACGGGGGGGCGACCGGGACGGGCGCGGTGGGGTGGGAGATCGGCGGCGCGGCGGTTAGGGTTTGACGTCAGGGAGGCGGCCGGGGAGCGGGCACGGTGGCGTGGGACGGTGGTCGGGTGCGGCAATCAAAGAGGAAGACAAGCACTGTGGGCCCACATGTCGGTTGGAGAACATATCGCGCGGTTTGAGTGGCGACCGGACGCATTCAACGAAACGGCCGGACACACGGCACACGAGCGTCCGGTCGCGAACAGAGAGGTCCAAATCCGCATTTTGGCCGACCGGACGCGTCCTGTCAAGGACGACCGGACGCACCCTGCGTCCGATCCCACTTCGGCAAACGATAGGACTCTGGCACACACAGCTGACCGGACGCGTCAGTGACACTGTTCATCTGCGCGCGGGATGAACTGACCGGACGCACAAGGAGCGTCCGGTCGCAGCGTCCGGTCATAGGAAAACCCTGTTTTGACTCGATTTTTCGCGCCGACTTCTCCCAACCAAGTTCCAACTCAAATAAGATGCAAATAAACACCAGTTGGAACCTAGTGGAGTGACTTCTCTCAAACCCTCAAATTTTTCAAATATTTTGCCATAGGCTAATTTAGTTTTCTAGATAAAATAGGCAATAAAACTCGAGGAGACAACATGTGGCCACCAAAACTAGAGGTCTCAACCATTAGGAGCCTCAAATGCTCCCCCTAGCGGTGGACGAACACAGCGGTTGCTCAAAACAAAACCGAAAAGAAACGACAAAGCAACAAACATGCATATGCAATGCAATACGGAATTTGAATCTAGGTTGCTTGTCAAGTTTGCTCATGGGTAAGCTTCTTCACACCCTTTTTAGGGCGGTTATCTTAACCACGTCTGACAAGCCTATGTGCAAAGCACAATTTAAACATGGCATATGATACAATGCAATGCAAAGACAACCCCCATTCATCGTTTGACAAAGTTACTTAGATCAAGCACATTAAGCTCACTTCGCAATCTACAAAGGGTGTTTTCATCTAGGGGTTTTGTGAAGATATCCGCCAATTGATCTTCAGTTCTAACTCCCTCTAAGGATATGTCTTTCTTGGAAACATGGTCTCTAAGAAAGTGATGGCGAATATCTATGTGCTTTGTGCGAGAGTGTTGAACCGGGTTGTTAGTAAGCTTAACCGCGCTCTCATTGTCACACAACAAAGGCACCCTTTCTAGGACTACACCATAGTCTAAAAGGGTTTGTTTCATGTAAAGGATTTGTGCACAACAAGCACCCGCGGCTATGTATTCCGCCTCGGCGGTAGACAAGGCCACACTATTTTGCTTCTTTGAACTCCATGACACTAGTGATCTCCCAAGCAAATGACACCCTCCGGATGTGCTTTTTCTATCTACTTTGCAACCCGCGTATTCCGAATCGGAATACCCAACGAGTTGGAAGTTAGCTCCTTTGGGATACCAAAGGCCAAAGCTTGGGGTGTGCTTTAGGTACCTAAGGATTCTCTTCACCGCTACAAGATGTGATTCCCTAGGATCGGCTTGAAAGCGAGCACACATGCACACACTAAACATGATGTCGGGTCTAGATGCGATCAAATATAACAAGCTACCAATCATAGAACGGTAGAGAGTTTGATCAACCGGATTACCTCCCACATCTAGATCGAGATGTCCGTTGGTTGGCATTGGAGTCTTGATAGGCTTGCAATCATCCATGTTGAAGCGCTTGAGGAGGTCTTTTGTGTACTTCTCTTGAGATATAAAAGTCCCCTCCTTCAATTGCTTGACTTGAAAGCCTAGGAAGAATGTGAGCTCGCCAATCATAGACATCTCGAACTCCTTCGACATAAAGTCACCAAATTCCTTGCAATAGGCTTCATTTGTTGACCCGAAGATGATATCATCGACGTAGACTTGACAAATGAAGATCTCTCCATCAAGTTTCTTGGTGAATAGTGTGGTGTCGACCTTCCCAATGGTGAAGCCCTTCTCAATAAGGAAGTCCCGGAGGCGCTCGTACCACGCTCTAGGGGCTTGCTTGAGCCCATATAGCGCCTTGGACAACCTATAAACATGATTAGGATATCTAGGGTCTTCAAACCCGGGAGGTTGATCAACATAGACTAGTTCATTTATGAAGCCATTTAAAAATGCACTTTTCACATCCATTTGATATAATTTAATGTCATGATGTGATGCATATGCAAGGAGGATACGAATGGCTTCGAGTCTTGCAACTGGTGTAAAGGTCTCTCCAAAATCTAAGCCTTCAACTTGAGAGAACCCCTTTGCCACTAGCCTTGCCTTGTTTCTAACAACCTTGCCTTGATCATCTTGCTTGTTCCTAAACACCCATTTTGTTCCAATGACTCTTGCGCCTTTTGGTCGCTCTTCAAGTGTCCAAACTTGATTGCGGGTGAAGTTGTTTAGTTCTTCATGCATGGCATTCACCCAATCCAGATCACCTAGAGCTTCATCTACAATGGTAGGCTCAACAAGAGAAACAAAGGAGTGATGTTCCATAAATAAAGCAAGTTTTTTAGATCGAGTCATTACACCCCTTGTAGGACTCCCTATGATGAGATCTTGAGGATGAGCTTGTAGTAGAGGAGTAGTCCTTCGATCAACCACTTGAGGGGCCGCTTGCGGAGCACCAACATCTTGAGCTTATACCACCATTTGATCATGGGAGACATGAGTGTCTTCATTTGGATCTCTCCCATCTTTTTCATCATCATGTGGTACATTGGATGAGGATGGCTTGTCAATGACTTGCACATTATCATCATCATCTTTAGGCTTGATGGCTCCAACCAGCATGTTCCTCATTGCTTCCCTCAATGGTTCATCACCTACATCATCAAGATTCTCATGCTCTCCTTGAGAGCCATTAGATTCATCGAATTCCACATCATATGTTTCTTCTACCATCCCGGTGGCATGGTTGAATACTCGATATGCTTTGGACTTCAATGAGTAACCAACAAGAAAACCAATATCACATCGGCGTTGAAACTTCCCTAGGTGTTGGCGCTTCTTGTAGATGTAGCATTTGCACCCAAACACTCTAAAGAAGGATACATCCGACTTCTTGTTGTTGAGTAACTCATAGGGGGTCTTGCCAAGTAGACGATGGGGGAACAATCGGTTTGATGCATAGCAAGCGGTGTTGATTGCTTCCGCCCAAAATCTCTCCGGTGTAGAGTACTCGTCTAGCATTGTTCTTGCTAGGGTGATTAGGGTCCGGTTCTTCCTCTCAACTACCCCATTTTGTTGTGGTGTGTAGGTTGCGGAGACTTCATGCTTGATCCCAACTTCATCACAATATTCCTCAATATGGGTGTTGTCAAATTCCTTTCCGTTATCACTTCTAATCTTCTTGATTGTCACATCAAATTCATTTTGAGCTCTCTTGGCAAACTTCTTGAATGAAGGGGTTGCTTCGGATTTATCATGAAGAAAGAATACCCAAGTGTATCTAGAGTAGTCATCAACAATTACTAGGCAATAGAGATTTCCTCCCAAGCTTGCATATGTTGTTGGCCCAAATAGATCCATATGAAGAAGCTCCAACTCTCTTGATGTTGATACAAAAGCTTTGGTTGGATGAGTGTTTGCAACTTGCTTGCCGGCTTGACATGCACTACACAACTTGTCCTTCTCAAATTTGACATCCTTCAAGCCCCTGACCAAATCCTTCTTCAATAGCTTGTTGAGAGTGTTCATTTCCACATGTGTCAATCTTCTATGCCATAACCAACCAAGAGATTGCTTAGTGAACAAACATGTCTTCAAGTTGGCATCTTTGGAGGAGAAATCGACTAAGTAGAGATTGTTGTATCTAAAGCCTTTGAAGATCACTTGTGCATCCTCTTTCTTGGTCACAACCACTTCTTTGTCGGTGAACAAACATTGAAAGCCAAGATCACAAAGTTGCCCAACGGATAGCAAGTTGAAGCTTAAGGATGCAACAAGAAGTACATTGGAGATGGTATGGTCATTTGATATAGCCACTTTGCCCAATCATTTGACATTGCCCTTTGAGTTGTCACCAAATGTTATCTTTTCTTGGTCATCGACATTTTCTTCTAGTGAGGTGAACATCCGGGGATCGCCGGTCATATGTTGAGTGCATCCACTATCAATTACCCAATGTGATCCACCGGTCTTGTAGTTCACCTACACACATAAGAAATCAAGCTTGAGCTTTCGGGGCCCAAACTTGTTGTGGTCCCTTAACCTTCTCAACTAGTGACTTTGCAACCCATATTTGCCTTGGTCTATTCTTGTTAGGTGGCCCCATAAACATTACTTTCACTTTGCCACTAGAATCTTGTCTAAGCATGTAGTGAGCATTGAAAGCAAAGAGCCTAGCATGCTTGGGCAAGGGTGTGGGCTTTGGCTCCTCACAACCATGAGCAAAGTGTCCTTCCTTTCCACACTCATAGCATCTCCCAATCTTCTTCTTCTTTGGCTTAGTGATGCTCTTGCGTTGCTTCATCTTCTCTTCAAGAAAGTCAATGCCATTTCTATTGGTCTTCATGACGGTGTTCATGAGAAGCTCACTTTGAAGACATTGACCCTTGGTGAAGTTCCTCAATCCGGTGGTGAGGTGCTCTTTCTCCTTCTTGAGCCTGTCATTCTCTTGTTGGAGTTCCAATTGAGATGGTGTCATTTTGTAATCCCTCTCCATCTTCAATCTCTTGTTCTCTTCTTTTAGCATGTCTAGCTCAAGTGTCATGCTATAATCATCATCATGAGTTTGAATGATCACTTGCTTGGTGGTTGTAAGCTTCTCTAGATCAACCTTGAGCTTTGCATTCTCATTCTTGATCTTGAGATAGTCATCATAGTGATCGGCCTCAACCACTTTCTTGCCCTTGCCACTAGCACTTTGCTCAACATGCTCACTAACCAAGTCCTCACAAGATGTTGCTATGTCACACTTAACAACAAGGTTAGGAGCATCATGTGTCTCATGTGAAAGCATATCATAAGTGTAACACCTCTGGTGTTTAACATGTAATTAACTTGACATATCATCATTATCATCCTTAAGCATCTTGATCATGATTTCATGTGTATGCATTTTGTTAAGTGTATCATTTTATGTGAAGTACCTCTATTGCAAAAACCCTAATTAGCCCACTTCTCTCTACTAGGGCAAAATGGTAATTTCATCTCTGTGACTAGCCTTGTGTAATCCTTGTTCCTTTGGTGTCTTGAATTTTTGTTGTGTTGGCCAAAGTTCAAAAATCAGAATTTGATTTCAAATCTCTTTGCAAAACCCTGATTTCCAAACCTTGGATTTTATCCCTCTTGTTGTGATTCATAAATTATTCAAAATTTGAGGTTGGTCCAAAAAGCAAAGTTGCAGATCTGTCAAATAGAAACAACTTTGGTATTTACAAATTTTCAAGTTTCTGTACAAAATTTTGAGTTATTTCAAATTCATTCAAACCCCAACTTATGTTCCCTTTTTAGTTTTCAAAATTAGTTCAAAAACTAATGAGTTTCAGGAAAAGTGTTTAATAGCAAAGTTGTAGGTTTGGATAAAAGGAACAACTTTCATATATAAAGATTTTCAAGTTTCAGTTTGAAATCCAGAGTAATTTTGATTTGAATCAAGTTTGAAAAAGTGTCCCCTTTACTGTTTTCAAATATTGTTCAAAAACTATTTGGAATTTGAAAATGTTCATATTGACAAAGTTGTAGATCTCATTTTTCTGAGCAACTTTTGTATTTGGAGTTTTTGTTGCCCAGTTGAAATTTTGGGAGTAATTTGCAAAATACAGAAAACAGTTCAAAGTCAAACCCTAGACCTAGCTACTGTTCTTCTTCTCCGGTAGGGGGGGGGCCCGGCCATGGCCGCCTCGCCGTCGCCGCGTGCGCCACGCGCCTGACTGCTGCCCGCCTGCTCCCGACCAGCCGCCTGCAACCGCGACAGCACGCCGCACCCGCACGCGCAACCGCTGACCCTCGCACCCGTCCCCCACTGCTTCCCGACATCGCCGCCGCGTGTTCAACGCCGGCGAGCTCACGCCCAGGCCCCGAGCGCGCGTCAACCCTGCTGCCAGAACGCAATCGAGTGCGCACGCCTCCGCGAAGCTTACCTGCCTGCCCGTGACACCTCTCCGCCCCCGAGCGCGCCTATAAAACCTCCCCGCCAGTGAGCCGAAGCCCTCACCGCCTCCGCCACCGTGGCCAGCCCAGTACGAACCCTCCGCCTCTTCGCCAGTTAGCCCAAAAGCTCCGCCGTGACCTTGCGAAGCTTTCCCGCTCCTCAATTTCACCTCTGACGCCTCCAGTTGCCCGGCGTAACCCCGTCTCTCCCATCTCCGGCGAAACGCCGGTAAGGCTCGGGTTGAGAAATACTCTCTCCCCGATCTCGATCATCTCCCTCCGACCCCTGTTTCATCTTCCTTGTATCCTCGCGCGTCTAACCGTGCTCCGCCGACCCCTTGCGATGCTCAGGATCGCTGGAACGCCGTCGCGACGTGGTTCTGCCCGCCGACGACCCCCGCTCCGTCGAACTCCTAGCTCCGGCCGTCCCCTCACCTCGCCGTCACGCGTCAACGATCGCCGGTGAGCTCCTGAACCTCCCCATGTGCTCGGTTTCGTCCGCGAGTCCTCGCCGTAGTCGGAACGACGCCTCGCCGCCGTCTGGTCGCCGCCAGCGCGCGCGAGAAGATGAACAGTGCTGTTTATCAATTTCCAGTTATTTTGAATAGTGCTGAGATTTCATCTTTTTGTGTGATTTTCTGTGTGCATCCAAAAATTCTGAAATTTTTGTAGTAGACTCTTTATGCTCTGGAGTATTTTATAAAAATATGAAACTTGAGTTTTGTGCAAAAATTTGAAAATGTAAAATTCCCCTTTTTATTGAAAAATGAAGGTTTTGGTATTTTTGGAGAGTGATCTATAACTCCAAAAATCTTGAGATAAATTTTTGTGACCTTTTTATGACATGCTGAACCTCTGGTAAAATTTTGAAGTCTTTTGGAACAAGTTGATTTTTGAACATTTATTTTAAATAGTTGAATAGTGCCTTTTGTTAATTAAATGTCTAGAATTATTTGAGCACCTTAATGACCTCCAAAAATTATGAAATTTGTTTTGCCATCTATCTACACCATAATGAACTTATGTGATTAATTTGGTAATTTTTGGAGCAACTTCATAAAATGACCTTTTAAATAAATTAAGAAAATAGAAAAGGGTGGATTAGGGTTGGTAATAAGTGTTTGATGATGTGATCTTTGGATTGATTGATGTTCATAGACCCTATCCCTCTGGTCTATGATGTTTGTGATGCCTTGTGATGATTATGCTTAAGTAATATAAAAGTTGCTTAATAAAGTTAGCTAATATTGCTAGAAAGGGATAAGTAATCTATTGTCCACTTTAACAAACCACTTATACTTTGCAAAGCCATACTCTAGTTTTATCCTATGCACTTTGTTCATACTAGCCTACTCATGTGCATGCATCATTGCATACGTATAGTGACCGAGGAAGAAGGACCTGAAGTCGAGGTAGCCACCGAAGGATCTGTCCCCGAGGCGACCCCGAGCTCCGACACCTACTCCAACACCGAGTCCGTCCTTTTTGCCATTCCAGGCAAGCCCCGGTGCATTTAACCCTTCCCTTGAATTTTATAAAATGATTTCCTTAAATGTTTTTGAGTTAAATTACTGCATTAGGTTTATAGGAGTTTTGTGATATCCTATCTGATGCATTATCCACCTTGACCACTGATACACCCGATACCTGCTTTCAAAAACTAGTTGCAAAATGCTTAGCAATGCTATACAATAGATTTGCAATAAAAATGCCAATTTCAAAAGTGTGATCACTTAAGAATATTTATGGGAATTTCTGGTTACTCCCACTATTGGCTAAGTATCTGATCCGTACTTAGTCAATGGGAAGGAGAGGTTGTCCTTGCGTACGGTGCCGTCATGTCGTAGTCCGGGACTCGACAGTTGACACCGACCGGGACGGGTTGAAAAACTGACAGGACTGTTGCGCTTGGGTGAGATATAACCAAGGCACAGTTGCTGGCTGGAAAATTAGGGACCATCCGTATGGGGGCCTGCTGGGCAGGACTTGCAACTATTCACATACTACGGAAAGCTCTGGCTCCGAGAAATCCATTATTGGACCGACAACCGCGCACTGGGAGTGGAGAGATGGCGGAAGTAGCATGTACCCACGTGGGTTAGAGTCCCGGATTGGAGTGGTGTACTGTACTTCCGGGTGGCGTAGGACCGGGCCCAATAATGGAGGAATCGTGGAAGACGAGTTGGCATATGCAAGCTTGGGTGCTACATATGCAGTGTGGGTAGGGATCCTCAGCTGAGTATTATTTATCCGGATTAACGTTGCTCCTCGGTTATGGAGACTTGTTCCATTGACTCTCAACGGAGAGTGGTTCTCAACTAGGAATGTTTTGAAATGTAAAATGAATCATGAATGATGAAGAATTGAGGGATACTGAATCTTTCCAAAATAAAATGAGGTTTACAAAAAAATGCTTTTCTGCAAAATACTTGATCTTGCTTGAGCCTTACCTTGACTACCCTAAGCCTTCATTCCTGCGTCTTCTCCCTTTTTCTTTAGTCGGGTAAGTCTTGTTGAGTACCTTTGTACTCAGGGTTTTATTACCCATGTTGCAGGTATGGCAGGTTCCTCAGTATGCCTTGGACCCTGCTGTGTGACTGTTGTTCAGGAAGAGGCCGATGAGGCCGATGAGTGATTATCCACCCTCGGGCTGGGTGAAGTATCTTTATCTTTTAGTTGTTGTCATATGCTACCCTGCCAACTCTATCTATTTGAACTATGGTCTGTAATAACTTCATTTAAATTTTATGTTGAACCCTGGTTTGTAAAACTATTGTTATCTAAGTCTTCCGCTATTTACTCCGATGTTATTTGTCAAAATGTTAAAGAGATTGTAACTGAATTGTGAGATGATCCTGCGGACAACGGGCACTGATGTAGCCTAGTAGCGGAACCGGTCTTAATCTCTTGGCTGTACGGATCGACTGTCAGTGGTTGACGATGGTCAGTGGGCCATGGGATTAGGGCCGTTACGTTACAATAAGCAATGGTGAGAGTATCATAATCTACTTTCACTTGAGTATATTGTTCCTTAAACAAAGCATGACTAGTGGAAAGATCACTATGCATCTTATCAAGTTTTTCATTTTTAGCTTTGAGCTCTTTGTTAGAAGACTTGAGTTCCTTCATGGAAGATGACATAGTAGCAAGTTCATTCTTCAACTCATCACTAGCATGCATAGCATTGTCATATTTTTCAATAAGAGCTTCATTATCATGAGCAAGTCTATCATTCTTGGCTCTAGTCTTTCTTATGATTTTAGTGTAGTCATTTAGCAATTCAACAAGTTCATCATAAGTAGGAACTTTGAACTCTCCATCACTCTCATCATCACTAGAGTCATCATCACTTTGTACCTTCCGATCACCATTTGCCATGAGGCATAGGTGTGTAGTGGATGATGGCGACGGTGGAGGTGGTGGAGTAGAAGTCCCAATCACTAGAGCGGCCACCTTCTCCTTCTCATCATCCTCATTTGATGAGCCACCGGAGGAATCAATGTCGGTGAGCCAATCACCAACAATGTAGGCCTTGCCACCTTTCTTGTGGTATTGCTGTAAGGACCTGTGTGGCCTAGAGGGGGGTGAATAGGCCTATCAAAAATCACAGCTCAAAACTTAATTAGATAAGCCCGGCACTACCGCTCTGTGCCCGTCACTGCCGCTGCCCGGCACTGCCGGCCCCAGCGCGGTACTGCTGCGCAGTGTGAGACCAGAAGCTGCAATTCGAAATCCAGCCACAACTAATTGATTCTATATGAACAGAAATGCTACAACAAGTTCTATGAACCAGCAGAACCAACTACTCCAAGCCAAATAAGAGGAATAAAGTAGATCGGGCCAAACCCTAGAATCTATCACAAGCTCATGAATATGAAGAATGAAACTAAGCAAGCACAAGAGACAAGTGATTTATCCCGTGGTTCAGCTCGCCACCAAGGCTTGTCTACCTCCACGTTGTTGAGGTTGACCACTTAGGTCATGAGCTTTGCAACTCTACCTCGTTCTCAAGTCAAGGAACCAAATCCTTGAGGTGAGGGGTAATAATACTAGCTGAACAATCGATTACAAACCTCCCTAGGCCGCCACACAAGTTGGCAAGGCTCTAGGGTGATGCCTAGCCGGCTAGGGTTCCAAGAACCCAAGAGTAATAGAAGCAAATCCACCGGCTATGGCTCAAATCAAGTGCTCTAGGAAGTAGATCTCAGCTAGGGCTTCTCTTTGATGAAGGTTTAAGCCTCTCAATCACTTGGAATCAATGGAAATCGAAGGATTGGTGAGAGGGGAGTTGAGAGCCTTCAATGGGGAAGAGAGAAGCTTGTCTGGAGGTAGGTGACGAGTTATGGTTGTGGATAACCGTTGGGGTGGCAGGGAGATGGCGTAAATATCTCCTCCCTGCCAACGGTTACAATAAGTCGCGGCAGTGCCGCGGCCCGGCACTGCCGCGACAAGAGCGGCACTGCCGTGCCTACCAATCAGATAGGGTTGGATTGGAATTCAGTGCAGCTGTCTTTGGTTAGAAACATGGATGGCTTGGGTTGGTTTGAGCACATGTCATTCAACCATAGCAATGTATTTGCATTCCCCCTTGATAGTACGGCATTCCTATAACTCAAATTCAAATGAAAAAGCTTGATATATCACTTTGAGTCCGGATCCGATGAAATGTAGTATGGGGGGTCCACCAACGTACATACACCATCCTTTCTTATCATAACCTGCTTATCAACTTCATGAATCTCATTAGTTCTCCAATCGTGTGGTCATTATCACCAAAACCCACAATTAGGGCTTGATTGCACTTACAATCTCCCCCTTTTTGGTGATTGATGACAACACAATCGAAGCTTACAATAAAAGGGTACAATACTTGAGATTTAGAAGCTTAGGTGTGAAACCTCCCCCTAAATGTGTGAATGAGAGCTGAAATCTCGAATTGGCATTAGAGGCCAACATTCACATATTCAAAAGTGAGAGATAGGTTCAGTTTCACATCTAATAGCTTTGTGGGGTGCAACTAAATTGTGTCAAGAATAATACGTGATGCGAATGACAGTTTAAGCACATCAGAGATGTTTGCTGTCTTTCTGCCAGAGCGGCACGGGCGCGACACTGCCGGAGCCCGGCACTGCCGGCCCTGGAGCGGCACTGCCGCTCAGGCTACAGACAGCAAACGCAGCGGAATTAACACAAAGCCACAAAGCATAATCAATAACAGAACTAAACAAGATAACACAAGCTAGATAAGCAGGTAAAAGTACATGTCCACATCCAAGCCTAAGAAGTAGTACCATAGAGTAATATTACAAACATAGAATTTTGAACGAATCGAACTCCCTCACAACTCACAACTACTAACATGATGGGGACATGAACAGAAAGAAAGTGTTGTACCCCCTTCTCTTCACCTAATTCTCCCCCTTTGGCAACAAGTCACCAAAAAGAGAGAAGTAGAGAAGAGAAGAGTGTCCAAACACTCACTCATCATCCGAAGCTATCTTGTCCCACTGAACTTCTTCTTCCTCCTCCTCCTCATCATCGTCGTCGTCGGACTCTACCACGGCCTTCCCCTGACGGTGAGTGGAACTGGTGTAGCGGGTCGAGGTCGAGGCACGTGTAGAACGACGGGGTGGCACAGGCACTATCTCCTCCTGCTCCTCATCTCCATCTGAGTCTATGTCATCTGAGTCGAGACTGGAGAGGTCGAAGTGAGGTGGAGAGCGGGGTGGAGGTAACGGCGAACGTCCCGCCCGCTCTCGCTCTGCTCGCTGCTCAACGAGTGCCTGGTGAGCTGTCTGGGCTGCGTAGGTGCAAGTAGAGAAGATGGCCTTGATCCCTGCCAACGGTTACAATAAGTCGTGGCAGTGCCGGCCGAAGCCCGGCAGTGCCGCGGCCCGGCACTGCCGCGACAAGAGCGGCACTGCCGTGCCTACCAATCAGACAGGGTTGGATTGGAATTCAGTGCAGCTGTCTTTGGTTAGAAACATGGATGGCTTGGGTTGGTTTGAGCACATGTCATTCAGCCATAGCAATGTATTTGCATTCCCCCTTGATAGTACGACATTCCTATAACTCAAATTCAAATGAAAAAGCTTGATATATCACTTTGAGTCCGGATCCGATGAAATGTAGTATGGGGGTCCACCAACGTACATACACCATCCTTTCTTATCATAACCTGCTTATCAACTTCATGAATCTCATTAGTTCTCCAATCGTGTGGTCATTATCACCAAAACCCACAATTAGGGCTTGATTGCACTTACAATTGCTTCTTCTTCTTGCCATCCTTTTTGTAGGGCTTCTCATTCTTCTTCTCATCTTCACTAGATGAGTCATCTTTCTTGCCCTTGTTCTTGTTCTTGTAGCTTTCTTTCTTGGGCTTGGGACATTGATGAGCAAGATGGCCAAGATCACCGCAATTGTAGCAATCCATTTTGGAGATTGGCCTTCTCTTGCTACTTGTGAAGAACTTCTTCTTTCTTGAGTCAAAGTTGACTCCATTCTTGTGAAGCTTCTTCAACATCTTGGTGGTCCTCCTCACCATGAGAGCAATGTTGGAATCATCCTCATCATCACTTGTGCTCTCATGATGTACAACAATTGCCTTGGACTTGCCCTTCTTATCATGACTTGCTTTGAAGGCCAAGTCCTTCTTCTTGTCGGTGGAAGAGCCACCACTTGGTGTGATGTGCATGTACATCTCACGAGCATTGATCTTCCCCAAGACTTGTGTTGGTGTGGATGTGGAAAGATCACCTTGATGTAGCACCGTCACAATGTGTCCATACTTGTCAATAGGAAGGACACATAGAATCTTCTTCACAACATCGGATGGTTGCATTTGTGTGAGACCAAGACCATTGAGCTCCTCTACAAGAACATTCAAGCGTGAGTACATTTCATTGGCATTTTCATGAGCAAGCATTTCAAAAGAATTTAACTTTTGCATGACCAAATGATAACGCTCCTCACGCTCACTCTTGGTTCCCTCATGGAGCGCACAAATGTTATCCCATAGCTCATGGGCATTCTTGTGGTTCCGAACACGGTTAAACACATCTTTGCAAATGCCTCTAAAGATGATGTTTTTGGCCTTTGCATTCCACTTCTCATTTTCTTCCTCATGAGGGGTTAAGCTTGTACCCTCCTTAGGCTTGGGAAAGCCGGTGATTGCGGCTTGGCGGCATTTAACATCTACCGCTTCGAGGTATGACTCCATACGAATTTTCCAATATGGAAAGTCATCTCCCTCGAACATGGGCGGTGGTCCATCACCCCCGGACATCTTAACTCTAGGCGGTTAAGCCTAAATCGAGAGCACGAGGCTCCAATACCAATTGAAAGGATCAAGATGCCTAAGAGGGGGGGGTGAATTGGGCTTTTCTAAAACTTTTCGCGATAATTAAATCCTATCAAGCCCAATTAACCCCCTAGTGCCTAGAAGTGAGGTACTCTAGAAACAACCAAGCAAAAGATCGACACTAAGACATTTCTACTCTACCATGGCAATTCAAATAGAGATGAACAATAAGTAAAGTACGGAATTGAATTGCTCAAATGTAAATGCGAAGGTAAAGAGAGTAGAGATGACACGACGATCTTTTTTCCGAGGTATCGAGGTGTCGGCACACCCCCCCTAGTCCTCATTGGAGCACCCGCGCAAGGGTATTGCTCCCTCTTGATCCGCGCAAGGATCAAGTGCTCACTACGAGCTGATTCTTCGCCACTCCGGCCCGGTAAATCGCTCGCTACCGGTCACAACATGGCTTGGGTCATCCACAAAGCCTTCGGATGATCACCAAGCTCTCTGATCGCCACCAAGCCGTCTAGGTGATGCCGATCACCAAGAGTAACAGGCAAGAACTCTCACTTAACCAACGCAAGGCTAATGAGATGGGTGGATGCACACTTGCTACTCTCTATTCACTAATGAGGTGTTTGATCACTCAATTATCAAATCTCTCAACCTCACTAGGCCTCTTGCACTCACTTGGAATCACAATGTGTTTGGCAACCTTTCAAATGAGCAAGAGTGCCAGCATGAATGAGGGGGAGGCATATTTATACCCCCCAACTCGAAACATGCACGAAACGGTAAGTCCAGCCAGTTATGCACTGACCGGACGCACCTATCGGGTTGACCGGACGCGTCCGGTCAGTGCCCAACGGCTACGTGACGTCTAGCCTGACACCTGTACGAAGAGCTGACCGGGCGCTCACATGCGTCCGATCACTGCTGACCGGACGCGTCCGGTCATCAAAAACCCTCTCTGGAACCTCTCTGGATGCGATCGGACTCACCCCCCTGGTGCGTCCGATCGAATGCTGAGGGTGAGTCCAGTCGCAACCAGACTGACCCCTCAGCCAAACCTACTGACCAGACGCATGCCCCAGCGTCCGGTCACTAGGGTTCGAGCGTCCGGTCACAATTTGAAGTCCGAAACGACTTCAGTTTACGACGCTCCCTTCACGAACTTTCTTTCTTATGATCTTAGGGGCCTTTCTAAGCTACCTAGGGTTTTGGTTAACAAGTGTGCACCACACCTAACTCAAAAGTCTCACCTAGGTCAAGCTACCCATTCAAACCCCTCTTTATAGTACGGCCAAAGAGAAAGCAAAGACCTATGCTACTCTAAGTGTCCTTCAACACCAAATGACACTTAGAACTAGCCTATCACCGTCTTCGCCGTCCATCCTTTGAAAAACGAACGAATTCCATCAATAAGGGGGCATGAATACCATAGTGCCCTCACAATCATCATTACCATGACCTAGCTCAACTGTTTCTGCAAAACATACGTTAGTCATAGTAGTTTACCGTTGTCATCCAATCACCGAAACCCACTGGGGGCCTAGATGCTCACAGAGCCGTCATGTCATACTTGGCCAAGGCCGTCCACGCACAAATCTAGTACTACACTTATGCCCGCCGCCACGTGAGGTCGCATACGCCGCTCGCGAGGCTCCCGCCTGCATGACCTTCCAGATTCGCAACCTACACACGTGCTCCCGCCGTCGGTTGCACCCACGCGGTGCCACAAGCTGCCAGCCATCGCTCGTGCCATGGGGTCTCTAGTGTTTCCTTGAGAGGGGCGACAACCGCTGCTAAGGACAGTGACATTTGATCTCACCGGATGGGCCACCTCCTCGTTGGATACTCGGATCCCACCAAGGTCGGGCGCGTAATTTGCATCGGGAAACAAAGAGGTTGAACGCAGTGATTGAGGGCCTTCCTCTTTTTTTTATAGAGCGTATGCGCGGCACAGGGTAAGCGATTGTGATTGGCCGGTGATCACAGGTGGGAGGAAGGGCATATGACGTCGGGCGGGTGAAGGAGCAGCGAGTGTGTGATACCGGGTGGACGATTCTCTTATCAATGTTTTAGTTGTAGATTTATTAGTTGTAGATAAAGAATCAATGTTTTAGTTGTAGATAGAGATAATGACCTCAACTTTTATTGGTTGCACCCCAGGCGGCGAGCATGCTGGATTCACTAAACCGGAACCTTAACGCTGCACATGATTCATTGAACCTCGAGCTGCACAGGTCGCTCACCGCCGTCTGCTCTGCCTCAGCCTCCGCGGCCAGACTCGACTACTCCCCGCCATGGCCACCAGACATGCAAGCGCATTGACAAGCGAACTTCCAGGTCTTCGTGGTTGTGGTGCTGCTGGTGAGCTTGGCTCCCGCCGAGCTCAAGGCTGAGATGGCGAGGGAGGCCATGGGAGTGGCCGAGCAAGGCGGGCGTGATGACGCCGGAGAGGATGAGGCGCTATCCAAAGAAAGATGATAGATCTTAGCCGTCCGTTGGTCGAATATGCCGATGCGACGACCCGTACAGTCATCATGATGCATCAGGAATATCCTCACCGTAGATGCCAAATCACACGGACGCTCGATGTCCCACTCGGCCACTCGTGCTGCCATATGGGTCCCACCCGCACCAGCCTCGACCTGTTCCACTTTGTCTCTTTAGGGTTTGAGATTTTAGTCGTCGCAACAACTCATCTCACTTCCCTAGAGCAAAGTTCAACAAGGCGCTAGGCGCTTTCTATGTACTGACCCTTAGCCTAGGGTCTAGATCAGCCTAGGGTTCCAAGATGTTTTTCTAGACATTTTTTTATATATATATATATACTAATATACATATATATTATATTCTAAAAGAAAAAAAAACAGCTGAATAGATAGAAAAACTGGTTTAGAGAGATAGAAAGGCCTAAGAAGGCCCAAGAGGCAACAGTCCAGCCCACTGTTCCATCCTTTATCCCCCCACTCCAGGTCTAAATTCCCTCCTGCATCTCGCTCTTCCTCTCCCGCAACCCGCATCAGCCGCCGCCGCCGCAGCCACCGCCACCGATTCTTCTTCCTCTCCTGCATCAGCCGTCGCCGCATCTACTAGCCGCCGCCCGTGCAAGCCAGCGGCTCCGCGCGCCCGCGCCCGCCTGCGCCTGCCGCCGCTCGCAGCACCTTCCCCCCTCCCACCGGCGACCTCCCGCAGCGGCAATTTTCTGCTGCCCGCGGCAGCGGCGCAGAGAAGAGCCAATCCGCCGGCTTGATCTGAAGCATGGACAAAGTAAGAAAGGGGGCGCCCACTGAGCAACCCTCCATCCGCGGCTGCTACGCGCGGGGATCCCTTCTCTATGTTTGTGGGACTAATTTGGGTGTGGTTTTGTGCAGCAGCCTGATGCGCAGGGGGCGGAGAAGGTTCGTGTACTCACTTACCTCACCTTGTCTCATGGAAAAAGGTCCTCCGGGAGTACTTGGCACCTTTGTGCAGTCTGAACCGCATTTATTTTTTGTTCAAGTTAGCAACTTATTCTATTCATTCATTGTTGATTCCTGCAGCAACTTGATGAGAAAGAGTTAGAAAAGAAGCTGAAAAAAGATCAAAAGGTATCAATGAAATTCTGTCTTGCATTGCTCTCTGTACTGATTTCTCAGATATATTCTTTTGACTTGGCTCAAACGGGTTAATTGGTGATTGGATGGCCTGAAAACGGTAGCTAGATCATACTTAATATTAACTTCACGAAGTCAGAAATTATCTGAATTATTATGAGATCAGGCTGTTTTGTTATCATGTTCGTGTATGTTATAATCATTTATTTATGGATTAAATGTTATGCTCTCAGGCAAAAGAGAAAGAAGAGAAAAAACTTAAGGCAAAACAAAAGGAGGCGGCTAGGCTCCAGGTTCAAATATAGTACTCTAATCTGTTTATGATTAGCAGATGATCCAGATGTCTTAGTAAATGAAATGTTTGCTGGATATGACTTAGGCACAAGCAACCTCAGATGGAACAAAGAAGACTGAGAAAAAACAAAGGAAGAAAGCTGTGGAGGATGAAAATCCACAGGATTTCATAGACCCAGACACTCCTAATGGGCGGAAGAAATTGCTCGCATCTCAGATGGCCAAGCAATACAGTCCAAGTGCAGTTGAGAGATCGTAAGATGCTTGATTAGTTCTTTGCATCTGTTGATTTTATAATTCCTAGCATTGGGAATGTCTTGCTCAACTGCATGATTTCTTCTATTGTGTGCAGATGGTATGCCTGGTGGGAATCATCAGGATATTTTGGGGCAGATCCTGCAAGCACAAAACCACCATTTGTTATAGTAAGTGATTCATGCTCTTGAACAGTTGTGCAAGATAAGCTAGAAGCTGATTTAGCATACTGCATCTTTTGACATCACTGTAGTACTCTTATATTGTCAAACATTGGTTAGCTTCCAACAAAGAGTTGAGTTATTTTTTTTCAGGTTCTGCCACCTCCAAATGTGACTGGAGCTCTTCACATTGGCCATGCACTTACTGTGGCTATAGAGGTGTTGTTTTTTTCTTTTTGGTTTGCAGAGATCGTTGTGCCATGTTAATGGTATAGACATTGACTATACAATTGTTTTGTAACCAATGCAGGATGCTATGATACGCTGGCATAGGATGTCAGGCTACAATGCTCTGTGGGTCCCTGGAGTGGACCATGCTGGCATTGCTACACAGGTCTGCATTTAGGAATTTTGTTACTATCAGATGATGTTTATATGACGAAACATATGGTTTCAGATAATAGAATATATTATTCAAGTTGTGGAACAAACATGTATCGACCCATGCTGTCAGTGATAATTAACAATGTACTGCCATTAAGAAATCTTCAACAAGGTTGTTGGGGCATGTCAATAAAACCTTTTTCTGTACTTTTACTGAAACTTTTAAAACAATGTTTTGAATCACATTTCCTACTTTTATATTTGGAATTTACTAGCAATTGCTCATTCATTAATTGCGTAGTCCATAGCATTTTTGTCGCTTCTATTCCCTTGAGCAAATTAATACAGTATTTTTGCTCATTCCAACTTGTATATGGTTTAACTTAGCATATGTAGTTCAGACTTCTTGTTTGGACAACAGAGTACTTCAATTTTTTTTTTGTACTTTGTTTTGACATCTGTTCTCATTTATATCAGGTTGTTGTAGAAAAGAAGCTTATGCGTGAAAGGAAGCTGACAAGGCATGACATAGGGCGTGAAAAATTTGTTTCTGAAGTAAGCACTTCTTTTGCATGACATATGATTATATGTGGGCCAACTGTTTCTCTGTCAGTTATTTTACCATTTATAATGGACTCAGTCTCTAGTTCGAAACATTATAGTTACTGTCATGTTATGAAATGAATGTGTTGTCTGCCTTTTCTGATTCCTTAATCCCGCTCCTGATGTATCATTTTTAGGTTTGATGTTTTCTTATTCCATTTCTTTATCATCTTACAAACAGGTACTTAAATGGAAAGATCAATATGGTGGTACCATATTGAATCAATTGCGCCGGCTTGGGGCTTCACTTGATTGGTCCCGTGAGGTAACATACCTATTTTTTTTTTGGTTTGGGAGAAAACATGTCTCATGTTTGAACCATGCATATTAACACATAATAACTTCATTTCAAACTTGGACCAGGCTTTTACAATGGATGAGCAAAGATCAAAAGCCGTAACTGAAGCTTTTGTCAGGTTACACAAGGAAGGTCTGATATATAGGTCAGTTTCCTCACACTTCTTATTTGAGTGTTAGAATGAAATGTTCCGCGATTCAGTTTGCTATGATCCTTTACCTGTTCCTTTTTTTTTCAGTTGGCAACCTAGTTGGCACATCTTATGAACTGTTTATTCCTTTTCAGAGATTATCGCCTTGTGAATTGGGATTGCACACTTCGAACTGCAATTTCTGACATTGAGGTTGATGGAACTTTATTGTTTATGATAAGACTTTGTTATCCTTTGTACGCATGATTTAAATATTTTCTGATGGAAAAATACTGTTCTGTCAGGTTGATCATATTGACCTTAAAGAAGAAACTATGTTAAAGGTCCCTGGTTATGCCAATCCTGTACAATTTGGTGTATTGATATCTTTTGCCTATCCTCTTGAGGAAGGACTTGGTGAGATTGTTGTAGCAACCACTAGAATAGAAACAATGCTGGGTGATACAGCAATAGCTGTTCACCCTGAGGATGAAAGGTATAAGCATCTGCATGGAAGATATGCAGTCCACCCCTTCAATGGACGGAAACTCAAAATAATCTGTGATGCTGAGTTAGTTGATCCCACTTTTGGTACTGGGGCTGTCAAGGTAAGACTTGCTGCTGAGGACTATCTTTTTATCATCATATATTGTACCTACCAGTACCGTCCTCATATCTATCCTCTTAGACTGTATTGTTTTTTGCTGTTTTTTGTGCAGATTACTCCTGCCCATGATCCAAATGACTTTGAGGTTGGAAAGCGTCATAACCTTGAATTCATCAATATATTCACAGATGATGGAAAAGTAAATAGCAATGGTGGTTCCCAATTTGATGGAATGCCAAGATTTGCCGCTCGAGTTGCTGTTATTGAGGCACTGAAGGAAAAGGTATTATTACTGGATTTGCCTAACTATCCATTAGAAAAAGTATCTGAAAACAACTGATTATCAATCACTTTTTATGAATATATATGCATTATAATATGTGGAATTGTGTGCATAATATAACAAAGTGAAAATGATAATAGTGAAATATCATGGCTTTCATTTGATTTCAATAAATATGGATTCTATTAAAATTAGCAATTGCATCAGGTATTCAGGTTGTGATCGGCTTCGGCTATTTATAACTATGATTTTTCTAGAAACTCATGTCATACATATATCCTTAACACTGGAAATTAGATAGCTTATTTGATAGTTTCATCATTTTTTAAGACGTTGGTCTTTGCCTTGTTTTATATATGGATTTTGATTGTAACATATTTTATTGTTTTAATTAAGGGGTTGTATAAGGACACAAAGAAGAATGAAATGAGTTTGGGTGTTTGTTCAAGAACTAATGATGTAGTGGAACCTATGATAAAACCACAGTGGTTTGTTAATTGCAGCACCATGGCCAAGGCAGGCCTTGATGCTGTAAGGTCAAAAAAGATAGAAATTATTCCCCAGCAGTATGAGCAAGACTGGTACAGGTATTACATACAGTGTGTTGCCACTTGTAATTATCATGTCAAATGAATGAGATAAATCTGAAATAAATGACTTATCTATTACTGCTGTCTTTGCAGATGGCTGGAAAATATACGTGATTGGTGTGTCTCGAGGCAACTTTGGTGGGGACATCGTGTACCTGCATGGTATGTGACACTAGAAGATGACCTGGATAAAAACCTTGGTTCCAACAATGATCGCTGGATAGTCGCAAGAAATGAAAGCGATGCAAACCTTGAGGCACAGAAAAAGTATGCAGGAAAGAAATTTCATCTAGATCAAGACCCAGATGTGCTGGACACATGGTTTTCATCTGGTCTTTTCCCCTTGACAGTACTTGGTTGGCCGTCTGATACCGCTGACCTCCGTGCTTTCTACCCTACATCGGTACTAGAAACTGGACTTGATATTCTCTTCTTTTGGGTAGCAAGGATGGTGATGATGGGAATGCAACTTGGTGGTGATGTGCCATTTCAGAAGGTATAGCATCAGTCTGCATTTCCTTAGTAGTCTATTTGTTCATGTTAGGTACTCTATTCAAATCCTATCACTGCCTTGTATATCCCTTTGTGTGGTAAATTTATGTAACATTATAATCTGATCAAGAAGATGCTAAAGCAATGATCAATCTACCCACAGTACTGTGGATGTTTAGTCAAGTTATTAGAAGTTTGTCAATAAGGACCTGCCCATTTTAGATCATTCGTTACTGATTTGCTCCGCCCTTCATTTCTACAGGCCACACTGATATTTAACATATTTCATCTCTACAGGCCACACTGATATTTAACATATATTGTCCATGTGTGTTGGTCACATCATTCATTAGCAGACTGTTTTGTCTGCATTTCCCTTGCAGTTTATAAATTCATGAATCCACCATATTCTTTTTTTTTCCTGGCTGCAAATTATTATTTTATGTTTTAGCTCAATTAGCAAGTCACACATGTACCGTGTGTCTACAAAAAAGAAAAACACACACCACAGTCTAGTCAAGTATATTCCTAATAATCTCTTGTCCAGTGATCAATAACCATGTGCTCTCTTCTCAGGTTTATTTACATCCTATGATTCGGGATGCACATGGCCGAAAGATGTCAAAATCACTTGGTAACGTTGTTGACCCTCTTGAGGTGATAAATGGCATGTCACTGGATGGTCTTCTGAAACGTTTGGAAGAAGGCAATCTGGATCCAAATGAACTAAACATTGCAAGAGATGGGAAGAAGAAGGATTTTCCTGATGGCATAGCAGAATGCGGTACCGATGCCCTCCGCTTCGCACTGATATCGTACACTTCCCAGGTTTTTATGGCACCCAGTTGAGTTTTTTCATGTTATAATGTATTTTATATTATACATGCTTTTATACATTCTCTTTTTTCTCCCTCAGTCTGACAGGATAAATCTTGATATCAAGAGGGTGGTTGGATACAGACAATGGTGCAACAAATTATGGAATGCTATCCGTTTTGCGATGGGCAAACTGGGTGATCATTACATTCCGCCGGCAACTGTTGATGTGTCTCTTATGCCACCGATCTGCAAGTGGATACTCTCAGTGCTTAACAAGGCCGTTGGGAAAACCGTGACTTCTTTAGAAGCATACAAATTATCTGATGCAACATCTGCTATATACTCGTGGTGGCAGTATCAGCTTTGCGATGTATTTATAGAAGCAATCAAACCTTACTTCTTCAACGATTCTCAAGAGTTTGAATCAGCAAGAGCTGCCTCGAGAGATACGCTGTGGATTTGCCTGGAGACTGGTCTGCGCCTGCTCCACCCATTCATGCCCTATGTAACAGAAGAGCTCTGGCAGCGTCTTCCACAGCCCAAAGATTCTTGTAGGAAAGATTCGATTATGATTTCAGAGTATCCATCCCCTGTTGAGGTATTATCTGTGTCCTAAAGAAGATTGTTCTTGTAGGAAATTTTCAATTATGATTTGAGGAAAGAGTAGTACTTATTATCCATGGAAACATATGGTTCTTTATAATAGGAATGGAGAAATGGCGGACTTGAAAATGAAATGGACATTGTCTTGGATGCAGTGAACAAAATAAGGTCTCTGAAGCCACCAACAGATTCAAATGAAAGGTATGTATACTGCCATCTGTTTTCCTCTGTGTTTCGTATTTGTTTGGTTGATTCACCTACCTGGTTCTGCAAAATGGAGTAATAGCTTATTGATATTTTATTTTTTATTTTGTATAGATGTCCTGCTTTTGCACTTTGCCGAGGGCAAGAGATCGCTGCCACTATCCAATGCTATCAATCTCTAATCGTGTTTCTTTCTTCCATATCACATCTCAAGGTGATGCCTTACACTTGTTTATGACTATGTGTTATTTTCCGGACATATCTTTTCCCTTACATCATCTACAATCAGTTTATACTTTACGGATTGGAATTTTTGCTGAGACCTAAATGGACTTTTGTGACCCCCAAATAGCTATTGTTACCCACTGGTTCTTGCCAAATAACATTTCTTCATATCTTTCTTCAGCTGTTAGCATTTACATGCCACCTACTTACGCTAGAATTTTTTTTAAAAAAAATCCACCTGAGTTAAAAGGTCCTGAACAAAAGCACTGATCTGTTATGGGAACTTATTCAGATCCTGACAGAGAATGATGAAACTCCTGCCGATTGTGCAACTGCTGTTGTCAACAAAGACTTGTCTGTGTACCTTCAGCTCCAAGGAGCTTTAAATGCAGATGCTGAACGTGAAAAGCTAAGGAAGAAAAAAGACGAGATTCAAAAGTAAGTGCACTTGTCTGTCCTATTAGGTCCATTTTCGACCATTTTCGACAGTAAATATCCTCATGTTTCAGTGTTGCTCAATCTTTATCGGTAACATGTCTCTTATCATACATGCAGGCTACAAAATGCACTGGCACAGAAAATGAACGCCTCTGGCTATCGCGAGAAGGCTCCACAAAGCGTGCAGGAAGAGGATATGAGAAAGCTCACCGCTTTGTTGGATCAACTAGAGGTCATCAGTGAAGCTGAGAAAAAATTAGATGCTAACTGAGTCTGTTGAAGACGCCCTGATTGTACCGAATTTGGTCCCCACATTTTTCTTGTCTGCAAAAAAGCTCAGCAATGTTCTTGTTTGCCCAGGTTTACATTGATAGTTCAGAAGGAAGCCACACTTGCAGCGTGTAAGAAGATTCGCTGGCTATACAGAACCATATTTTTTGGATGTTCGATTTTGTTAGAAATCTTTGCATATGGAAACTGTCAGAATATGCAGTGGCCGTACTATTATGTAGCGTTTGGTTTGGAGTGACGAATGACCTTATTCCTTATGCTAACTATTTTATCAGCTTGTGGGGGAATGAGGATCAGCTTATTCTCTCTGCAAGCCAAACAAAACAACCAAAGAGTGGGATGATGATGAACCACTTTATTTCATCACAAACCAAAACATCCGACTGGGTTTGAGGTCTGCAAGTGGTGCACCTCTAACCTTAAAACTTAAGAGGTTTAGAAATGTACCTATGGGTTACTAGTTTGCACCTAGCTTATAGACCTTTTTTTTTGGCAAAAAATTGCGAATCGAGCAGTAGGCACGTGTCCACACTGTAACGCAAGTACACACATCGTTGTCCCCACAGCAACAGCAGAAATACTGCGGCCTTTTTTTGTTCCTTGCTTGTTTAGTTCCTATCGTAAAATACTTTATATAATTTTTATTGTAATTTTTTTCACCAATCATATCGAATATTTAGACACATGTACTCCCTCCGTATAGGAAAAGAAAATCGTTTTGGATAACGATACGGTCTTTAAAGTATAACTTTGACTCTTTGTTTTTATAAAAAATATTTATTAAAAAATAATATATGTATACTTTTATGAAAATATTTGTCAATACAAATCTATTCATATAACTTTTACATTTTAAAACTCAATAACTTAAAAGTTATTTATGATTTATATTCTCAATGTTTGACCAAAATCTTCTCCAAAACGACCCTTTTCCTATACGGAGGGAGTATGAAGTACTAAATATAGACTAAAAATAATTAATTACACATATTGTGTGTAATTTGTGAGACAATTTTTTAAGCCTAATGTATTTATGTTTTAACAATAATATGCTACAGTAAACATGTGCTAATGATAAATTAATTAATTTTAATAAATTGGTCTTACGGTTTTGCAAGCAGAATATGTAATTAGTTTTCTTATTAGTTTATTTTATTAGACTAAATAAATTCTAAAACATCTGATTTGATACGTAAAAACTTTTCATACCTCAACTAAACAAGACCGACGTTGATTTTGGAACGGAGAAAGTAGGTTTAGAGAGTGCATGCTTTAATCCTCTTTGACAGATCTGATTTCTTGTCTTCTTTACAAAGGTGATTATTTTCATTTGGGTATGTGGTGAAGCTTGCAACGTATCCTCGACTCAATTCTGGTGCCGTAGTGCAAAGGGAAGCCCTAGTATTTGTCGCCACTGCTCAGCAATAGTGTTGGCCGTGTTTTCAATGGGCATCATGAATACTACTTTCCTAGATTTTTGTGAGATTCCGTTTTTTATAGCTTCTCTCGGGTGGTGTTTTAAAAACGACTCGTAAGATTATTTTATTCAGCATGAGTCTGAATAGGGCAAATTTGTTGTAGGACACCGTTCAAATGTGGTTTTAGTTGATGGACATTGCTCAAAGTTGTATTTGCCAGAAGACACTCTTTTATTGTGGTAATTAACTCTTAGACACTATGACTATTAAAATAATATTATCTTGAGGTGCATATGTGAGAGAAGTTAAAAGTGACCAAAATACCCCTAATTATTATTGTATAATATCCTATAGTTATCTAAAATTCATAACTTTTGCATATGAAATCAGATGAAGACAAATTTTATATCAAAATTGTAGTGCTCGATGAGATCTACAGTTTTATAGTTGAAAACTTTTTTTTATTAAAAACTATCTAAATTGTTATTTTTTTAAAAAAATCTTAGATTTTAAAATTTAAATTTAAAATTATTGAATGATATTGTATGTTGACATGGAATATACAAAGTTGCAGTTATCAATATAAACTTTAAATTTGTAGCAGGTATTAAAAATTTTAAATTTAAAAATTCCAAAAAAATAATAAAAAAATCATTCTCAAAATCTTTTTAATTAAAAATTTGTCAACTATAGAACTATAGATCTCACTGAGCACTATAATATTGATATAAAATTTGTCTTTATCAGACCTCATATGCAAAAGTTATGCATTTTTTAGATAAAACAAACTGTTATATAATAATAATCAAGGGTATTTTAGTCATTTTTAACTTCTCTTATCTATCTACCTCAAGATAATATTATTTTAATGGTCATAGTGTCCAAGAGCTAATTACCACAATTGAAGAATGTCTTCTAGCATATACAACTTGAAGCAGTGTCCACCAGCCAAAACCATATTTGAACAGTGTCCTGCAGCAAATTTCCCCGTCTGAATATGAGCCGATGCAAATGCTATTGGAGCAAATCGATGCATGCGGTGTGTCAGAAATCGACCTCCAAACATGAGTCGATTCATATCAAATAAAATAATATTCTTATGGCAACAAGAGGAGGAGAAAGGGAATAAAGGTTAAAAGTATGTAGGCTTCTAGTGGGTTTCGATGATTGATAACAATATAGGATTATTATGATAACGTGTGTTTTGTAGAACCAATGAGAGTTAGGTCACAATAATATAAATGGTTTTCATATCCCCTAGCGATGAAAATTGATTTGGTTTTCAAAGGATGAACGACGAAGACGGAGATAGGCTAGTTCCAAGTGTCGATTGGTATTGGGAGACACATACTTAGAGTAGTTTAGCTCTTTGTTTTTCCTTTGACCGTACTGTAAAGGTGAGTATAAATAAGTAGCTTAATCTAGGTGAGTCTGTTGAGTTAGTGTGGTGCATACTTATTATTTCATAGCTCTAGGTAGCTCAGAGACAACTCATGATAGATCGTGAGGATCGAAAGTCCTTTAGACACTGTCACGATCCAAAGTTGTTTCAGCACTGACGTTGCCCCTGTTGGCATCAGACGCACAAGTAACACCGTTTACTTGGCGTGTGATTCATATGTCCATGCAAAAAGGTTTCCGAGAGGGCAATTTGCCATTGGACACGTCTGATGGGGTGGCATCGGATGCTGTCAACGTCCGATACCACCGTGACGTATGCTGTCAGAGACAGTACACATTACCATTTCCAGGGCATAGGACGCGTCTGATGCCAACATCGAAGCGTCTGATGCCAACATCGAAGCGTCTGATGCTAGCATCGAAGCGTCCGATGCTCCTTTTTCTACAATGATTTACCGCTTTGTGGAAGGGTTGTGTGTGGGGCTATTTATACCACCATCACCTCCTCTATTTTGAGTCTCTTGCCCATTTGATCGCTAGCATCCTTAAGTGTGCAAGAGAGTGCAAGGGCCCTAGTGAGGTTGTGAGATTTGATAATCGCGAGATTAGTCACCTCATTAGTGAGTTATGAGTAGCAAGTGTGCATATTCATCCATCTCTTTGGCCTTGCTTTGGTCAAGTGAGAGTTCTAGCTTGTTACTGTTGGGATCAGCATCACCTAGGCAACTTGGTGGTGTTTGAGAGCTTGGTGATCATCCGAACAATTTGTGGATGATCCAACTCAAGTTGTGACCGATTGTTGGTGATTCATCGGACCGGAGTGACGACGAATCAGCTCGTAGTGAGCACTTGATCGTTGAGTGGACCAAGGGGAGCGATACCCTTACGTGGGTGCTCCAACAAGGACTAGAGGGTGTGCCGACACCTTGATACCTCGGGAAGACAATGCGACATTCGTCCTCTCTTTACTTACACATTTACTTTGAGCATTTCAATTCTTACAATTTATATTTGTAGAATCGTCATGCTAGAGTAGAATTGGAACCTAGGTGAAAGTATTTTGTGCGAGAGAGAATAATCTATACACACTTCTATGCACAAAGAGTGAAGTTGGGATATGTAGGTTTAATTCTTTCGAGAAATTTTAGATTAGCCCTATTCATCCTTTCTTTTGAGTATCTTGATCCTTTCAATGGTGACAATAGAGAAGTGTCGAGATAAGTGTCAAGATAAGATAGGAAAATATTTTTTTATTTAGTTTGTCCACGTGAAGAGTCGTATTTCACTAAATATTAAAATGAAATCGACCCAGTTGCACCTTACATACGTATACGTGGCATGGAAGAGTCGACCCACACCACTGCAGGTGCCCTTAGAGATTGAGAGCAGCCTAAGGCCTAAGCAGTCTCGAGTCCAAGGTCACAACAATCGTTGACAATGCCACAGCTTGAAGAGAAAATTCCTTCGTCGCCACTGAAATAATCCCTTGATTGTCGTAAAAAAATATACATTCCCTTCTTTGCCATTCAATTATATTTCTCATTCTCTTCGTTGCCATTCCGTCAATTATCTGGATCACGGTATGAATGGTACGGACGACGCACGACCACCAGCCTGTTCGGTAATCCAGGCCTAACTCTAGCATTATGCACGCACGCACATCTCCTTTCCTTGTTTATTCTAATATAATGATAAATAAACTAGACACCTCTCTTCCCTTAAGATCCGCCTTCGGAGACAGCAACCAACATCGTGCGGCCTTTTGACTTTCCATGCTTCTGAATCAACGCTCGCATAGCTTTCAGTACGAGCAGACGCCTGCAAACTCTGAAAGCATGCATAGACAGAACCGTACCTCTCCAAGGGCCAGACAATTCGGCCGACGTTTCACTGACCATGCAACACAGGAGACCTGCGCCGAGTTCATGGACGATCCACGCCGCCGGTCTAACCCGCTGCCGACCGTGTCGCACCGTCACCCGCTCCACCGCGCGCTAGCTGCCACCACGTCGACCTTGAACTTGTGACCCATGCATTGCGCTTATTCATTACCTTTGATGACCCATTGTGCTTCCGTATAGGCGCAACCGTCATAATAAGTTATGCGCAACGTGTGAACCGTTGCGCTTATTCATTACCTTTGATGACCCGTTGCGCTTATTCATTAACTTTTGGTTGCTATGAACCGGTGGAATAAGCGCAATGACGGTTGCGCTTATAAGAATCGTACCAAAAGATTCTTATAATTTTCAGTGGCAATGAAAGAATTTTCTCCGGCTTCAATTCACACCTAGATCCGTCTGTTTTTTTAGATAATAGATAATAAATATCTGGTTTCATCTATCAAGAGATAGAATCAGACCAATTATTACAGAAGTTCGCTCAAGAGCCTAGACAGGATATAACAATTTACATCCAATCGACGAAAATAAGAAACCAAAGTAAATTTAAGATTAGACATGACCAATTTGTCTTGCAGATAACCAACCATTTGAACTAAAAAATTGCAGTGCCGCCGTTTCTAACCAGGGAACTTGTAGATCCGGTTGGTGTTACCGACTGGGACTAAAGAGGTTTTTTGTTCCCAGATACAATTTTTCCGAGATTAAAACTCATTTTGCAGATCGACCAAAGGTCTGTTCTGTAGTAGTGTATGTTGTTTTGACTTTATTTCGAGATAAATAAATTCCTATCTTATCTTGACATTTATTTTGCACACCAGATACAATTTTTTCCGAGATTAAAGCCCATTTTATTATGCATCTTAGACATATAACATTTATTTATGTGCATAGAAAAAAAATAAATTCCTAGAAATAAAGCTAAAACAGCTTACAAATTTTGAAACAGAGTAATTTATGGGCATGTGTGCTGCATGGTACATGCACAAGGTACAAGTTCTATGTGTGAACTACATTTTGCAGTGATTAAGTTCACACATGTGATAATTATAATGTAATTCATGTGTGTGCGCGTGCGTGAGAGAGAGAGTATGAATTTTCTGAACCTGGCAAAATGCCACCTAATAAGGATTCTGTTCCATGCATCATGAGAACCATGGATATGAATACGTATATGTATATTTTTTTAAAAAAAATAAGGATATTACTAATATTTTGGGCACCAACATTCATAAATGAATGAGTATAACCGTTTAACAGGAAAAACACATAGGTGAACATCCACCACACACACACGCGCACATAAATTTGAATGAAAGTCCTTGCATATATAAGAGAAGATATAATAAAATATTCTTAACACAAATCGTGCAAGCTGCTAGCATCACCATGGATATGAACATTTGCATATATGCATGCAGATTTCATTATGCCAAACAGACATCACTACAGCAGAACGAGGCTTTGCCGAGTGCTGGAAGCACTCGGCGAAGGCCCTTTCGCACTCGGCGAAGCCTTCGCCGAGTGCCGCACTCGGCGAAGGACACTCGGCGAAGAATATAACGGCAAAGATTTCTTTGCCGAGTGCCAAATATCGGGCACTCGGCGAAGGCTTCGCCGAGTGCTGACATATTTGGCACTTGACAAAGAAAAAAAATAAAAAAACCCCGAAAAAATAGGGAAATTTTTTTATTTAATTGGAGGAGGGGCCCACTGGGCAGCGCCCACTTGTCGCCCTCGAAATCGCAAGTTCTACTATTTTTCACGCAATTTTCTCTCATGCAGTCAGCAGGATTTAAACTCACGACCTCTCGTTCGCTCCTCTACCACTGCACTACACACTCATATACGTTCCATCTCCGTTTCGATTACCCATATATTATACTAAACCATGTGTAACTTGCTTATTTGAGGCCCTAAACGAATTCAAATCAAAAAATTGTAAACTACAAAGTTTTCTAACTTTTCAAGATCTACAACTTTTATTTTGGTAGTTTTTCCATCCGAGGTCGTTTATAAAAATTTGAATTTTAAATTTTACAATTTGAAACGTGGTTTTCGTTGACAAGATGATTTCAAATCAAAAAGTTGTCAACACCAAAGTTTCATAACTTTTCGAGATCTACAACTTTCATTTTGGTCATTTCTCCATCTGAGGTATTTTGAAAAATTTGAATTTTAAAATTTTCAAATTCGACGCAGTTTTGCATAACTAGATGACTTCAAATTAAAAAGTTATCAACTACAAACTTTCATAACTTGTCAAGATCTACAAAGTTTATTTTGGTTGTTTGACTATTTGTGCATCCGACATTGTGGTTCTAATATTATTCATAAACATTATATATCACTCTTATAGTTTTATAAACTACCGGAGAGATATATAAGATTTGTGAACGAATTTATTTTAAGTTTGTCAAATGAAAAAATCACCAAAACAAAAATTGTTCATCTTGATAAGTTAACCAACTTTGTAGTTAAAAACTTTTTCATTTGGATTAATTTACTGCTTTAAAATGTAATTTAAAAACTGGCTTTGCCGAGTGCCAGAAAAAACACACTAGGCAAAGAGCTCTTTGCCGAGTGCCACGTGGCCGGCACTCGGCAAAGGCACCTCTTTGCCGAGTGCCAGCCACGTGGCACTCGGCAAAGAACCGCCCACGTGGCACAGTTCGGGGCCACATTCTTTGCCGAGTGCCACGTGACCGGCACTCGGCAAAGGCACCTCTTTGCCGAGTGCCAGCCACGTGGCACTTGGCAAAGAACCGCCCACGTGGCACAATTCGGGGCCACATGCTTTGCCGAGTGCCACGTGGCTGGCACTCGGCAAAGAGGGACTCTTTGCCGAGTGCCGGCCACGTGGCACTCGGCAAAGCATGCTTTGCCTTGTGTTTGCGCTTTGCCGAGTGCCACGTGGCCGGCACTCGGCAAAGAGGCTCTTTGCCTAGTGCCCGAAATTTGGCACTCGGCAAAGCCACAGGCACTCGGCAAAGATTGATTTTCCCGTAGTGCATGATGGTGAGACGAACTAACATTCATCAATATCTAAAAAAAGAATTAACACATTCATCAACATCTATCGTTCTCGCTAGCGGCTGTCTTCATATAAATCTCTTATATATCCTAAACATTATTCTGAAATAGTATAGCATGCATGCAGCATGCCCACAGAAACAACACAGTATTCTTTTTTGATTTGAGCGCAATGCTGCGTGCATGCTTGCAGCATCACAGTGAGAAGAACAGTAATTCTATATATGCTATACCAAAGTAGTAACACAATATGTAATATTGTACCCAAAAAAACTAGGTAGCCAGCATCACCAACCAGCTGGCATTGGTACTTGATCGTTTCAGTACGTCAGTTACACATTGTCACACCGTGACTCGAAGAATTGATGCACACATGTGCATATGTTTTTTCTTATATATGATCCATGACATGCATTTTACATACAAGACTGCAAGCCGTTTAGTTCTTGTGGCACAGACAATTAGGTTTATATATATAGCTTAACTGAGAGGTACGGTAGAGGGCTGGCCGGCCCAGCTGCATGCATATATATCATAGCTTGAGCTCAAGGTCTACCTCCTGATCATCTAAGTTCGACGAGTCTGCCGTTTGATTTAGATCGTACGGTCGTCTGTTCAAGCAAACTGATTCCTGCAGAAGTTAAAGTGTGGCAACATTATTGCAACATAAGCTTCATCAATAAGTTATCGACGAGATTGAAACCGCATACACATATATTTCCACCCATTTCAAATTATAAGTCGTCCTGACTTTTTCTAGATTTCTAATAAAAGTTGGTGTATATTTACAGGGCCGTCTCTAGGGGGAGGGCAGCCGGTGCGACCGCCGGGAGCCCAAGCCACTAAGGGGCCCATAAGAATATATGTATATAGTAGATATGTATATATAGCTATAACAATTAAGTGTTGAAGGTCTATATATTTAGAGTATGTTTAAGTGTCATGGACTAATTGCTAGCTATCTAATTTTAGCTTAAATTAGGTTTGTGCGTCCAAATAAGAGGGCTAATTTCTTAACCAAGTCTTTGACTAGTTATTATCCAACTAGCTAATGAACCTTAATTTGAGCTAATTTTTTGCTCAATTAGTAACTAGTCATATGTATCAAACACAACTCTTAGAGCAGAAGCCCGTGAGAGTTTTGATGGCCAAAGTTTTTTCCTATTCCCGATCAACATTGTTTTTCTCTATTGTGGCCTCGACCCATGTTCGACCTAATAACACATCACGCCTCAATTAGTCGTCGGATCATTATCTTTTATTTGAGGTGATCATAAAAAGTCATTTTATTTTTCTTTTAGTACTATTTTTAGCTTTCATGAACTATAAGTATATACTGCAAGTTACTTTTTACTATGTATTTTAATCATCATATTAAAAAATAGTTTAATGGTCCTTGCAAATATATTTCCCAAGGGCCTTAAAATTTATTGAGACGGCCGTGTATATTTAGAAGAAAAGTCAAAACGACTTATAATTTGGAACGTAATGGTATGTAAATAAGCACCTGAGGATTGAAGAGAGGCAAGGTGGCATTATTGCTCGGATGAGAATTATGTGCTTCTGAACCATAGATAGCGCCATGGTAATTTGGTGACCTGAAGGTAATAAGGAAAATGCATATGCTCACATGTTACTGCAGTTTTTATATATATATGTCATCTGCCGTTTAGCTAGGTCTTTTATTTGATATTATCACAAGTGCATGCAGGTGAACTTAGTACATGCATCAATCCTTGACTATATATATAGCTGCTTGTACATTGTACACACACCGTACCTGATGATGGGATTGTTTTGAAATTCGCCATATCTCATGTCTCCAGATCTCTCTGCATATGCCATCTACGTACAACAGACACATAATTGAGGTTAGGTCGCAGCAGCAGCTGTAAGATATGCAGGCAGCTGGCTAAGCCATCACGTGCATGGGAGAATAAAATCTCCTGATCTCCAGTGATACTCTCTTGTTCATCTTTTAGCGTTAGGCTCAATTATTATGCATTCTGTGCTCATCTTTTAGGCTCCATGATCTATCATTCCATGGCCCAAATTAAAGTAATACTCCTGTATATATATATATGGTGCATTCTTGATTTAGTAGTACACAACACAAGTAGTTGCAAAAGCACCGGCAAATAAATGTACTAATTAAAAAAAGGTGCAGCAATACCAAATTGTTTGGCTATAGTAGAGCTTTTCTGATCTTATTTTCCAATAAATCTGATGTTGCACTATATATATTATTAACGAGTGAATTACGAAAACAAAAATGCATATATTTATTTGCCTCTGTTGTTAATCACTACTGAACATAATAATGTCTAAATTAATCTAGAATATAACTCGAAAATAGCAACTATTTTCACGAAACACAGAAAGTAAATTGGAACTGTGGACAAGGCTTTTCTTAAACTAATTAATTTGAGTGATCTCTGCTAGCTAGTGCTCCGCCGCGCCCTGCTTTCTTCTTTCCTAATTATAAGTCATTCTGGCTTTTCTAGGTACATATATATATAGTTTTTGTCATATGCACCTAGATATTCATTACGTCTAGATACACAGGAAAAATCATAATGACTTATACTGATGATTAATGCAGTTGCTGAACTGTATGGCATTTGCCATGTGTGTACCGCAAGATGAGTCGGACGATGGATCGGGTAGGACGACGACGATGAAACACCGACGATGTTGGCATGGAAGGTTGAGGATGGAGACGAAGGTAGCGAATGAGACAGCCGCGACGACGACTCTTCCTGCTGCTGCTGCTCCATCGACCAAGCAAGAACAACCAATCTCGATCAATTACAAAATCATCACATCAAATCAGGAACTCCAGACACCTAATAGCTAGCTAGCCATGCATGGCTGTCATATCGCAGAACGAAGAACCAATTAAACTATGTATGGAACCCGGCCAATAAACCATGTATAAGTATAATTACCAAGTTGAAGCTACCAGTTGTGTGCATCGTCGTCGTCGGAGGAGGTGGGTGGCCGAGAGGGTGGTGCAAGTACTCGGCCATCTCGCTCTGCATCCTGATCTTCTCCAGCTGCGCAACGCCGAGCCCTCGCTGCGGCTGCCTCGCCGGCTTGTCGGAGCCGCCGCCGCCGCCGCCTCTCTTGCCCTTCCTGCTGGACCTTCCCCTTCCCCATTCCATGCTGTCCCCGGACCCGGAATTGCTTGCACTCATGGATGCCGGCCGGCCGGCCCCTTGGTAGCCACACACACACACACACACGTCTCTCTAGACCTAGAACTAGAAGACGACCAAGAAATGGGAGCAAGCTAGCTAGAAAAAGAGAGGAGGAGAGACGATGGGTGGTGTAAAGAAGCCTCTTAAAGTGAAAGGGAGAGATCCCCTACGACACGCGCAATACCCCCCATTAATTAAAAGGAGACAGCTGATTTCATCGATTTTTTTATCGGATTTGTTAGTTTAATCCGTGTAGTGGCAAATGTGGGCTCACTATGCTAGCGCAGAGAGAGAGAGAGAGTCAGTACCATGTGCAGCACGACTAATAAAATACAATAAAAAAGAGAGAGAAAGAAACCAACTAAATTTGCATTGGCTCCTGAATTTCTTTTATAGGTTCGCGGACGATCTTAACTGGGGCATTTTACGTGGAACTGGAGTGTATATATAGAGCTGAAACGGAGAAGGTGCAATTGCATGCATTAAAAAGAAAAGTTGTTGTCTGTTAATGTAGTTGCATCATCCTTTCAATAACACGATTCCTAGCTAGTTGTCCTTCAATAATTAATGCTTCTTCTGTTCGCCGGTGAGTGAACTGAAAGGGTCTGTGATCTGGGATTCTTGATGTGTCAAGAAAAGTACCCCCAGTGGATTCGATTCGTGGTTGAAATGATAGTTTGGGCTTTATTTCACCATAACATCAGGGGGTCGCTTTCTTCTGTATTTGTTCTTAGGGCAGTCTCAGTGAGAGTTTTATAGAGTTTCATAGACATTTAATACGCTAACATGACGCTATATTAATAAAAAGAGATATGACAAAAGTTTCATGGGAGTAGAGATAGTTTTATCCCCATGAAACTCTTATGTACTGTTTCCAAAATTTGTGTGTATTGGAAACTGAGAGATGAAATTCTCACTGTGGCCTCACCAACAACTCTGTGACAGTGCAAATTTAATGATACAACCTGAGGTAATAATAACAAAAAGTAACAACGTAGCGATGATTCGGTATATAATAATCAGCAAACAAGTGGAGAGACTGATGAGAGACCAGATTAAAACGATGATTCTCTAAAATTAATTAAATCATTTCTTCAAAAAAAAATAATTAAAACGCACAACTAGATGGAGAGACTGATGAGAGACCAGGGGACAGAATTGAAATGAGTGCCAGACCAAATCAAAACACGATTAAAATTTAAGAAGCAAAGTGGATACGCCCATGGTGGATTGGTTTGGGGGATATATGAATATATATTATTAGTACGTGACAACATGTACGATTATCTAAAAGAGATTGCAGCAGGGGGGGAACCAAGTTTATATATATAATGTGATGTGGTAGCAGGGGGAGGGATACGGAGATGGGTAGCAGATCTTCAGGGCGATCTCGGGAATCAGAAGCTTCGCTGGTTGCGTTGCTTGCATGGATCAGACTCATCAGCTCATCAGCTGTACCTGTAGTACGTGCTGCTGGCTGCTGGCTGCTGGCTGATCGATCTCTCGATCAGACATACATGATGGTGGGGTGCGTGTGCGCTGTGGCTGTGGGTGGGATATCACAGCAGATTAGGTGGAAAGGATCGTTTTTTTGATGGAATGGTGGAAAGGATCGTCCTTGATCCAACACACAACCACACACTAATTAATTGCATGTGTACAGTATATATGTTATCAGCAGCATTGCAGATCGAGGGCCCAATAATAAACCACAAAGAGACACTCACACACCTGCATCTCTCGGAGCTGCTCTATTTATATGCTCCCGGCCAGTCCCACTTGCTATAGCTACTTGCTAAAGCCTACAGTACGTTCCGGCCGGCCGGTCGTCGTAGATTTGGTGGGTTTCACGTGCGGCCTGGATCTCTGCTAATTGTATTCCACTGCATTCGTGTGGTGACAATGATAAACACGCATCAGTCGTCGAGAATTGGCAGTCTAGCTACGGCTACGGCTGCTGCAAAATAAAACTCACGGGTCTATGGCCATATTTGCTTAAACTTATTCACAACTGATTTCGGCTGGTTGAATAGTGGTTTGTGGGAGAGAATAACTGAATAAACCATAGTACGATCGATAAGTTCAAGCGAAGAGATACTCATGACTCATGAGATCATTAATATAATGCATGCAGCAGTACTGCAAACTGGAAGAGCAGCAGAGGTTTATAAACACACATCATCACGGCATCATATATATAAATATATATATATATATATATATATATATATATTATATAGAGAGAGAGGGAGAGTTTTCTATACTCCTGGTAGTATCTACTCCCACTAAAAGTATACGCACCAGGGAGAGTTCGGACGTGGGGGCGAGAGGTTTAACGAGCTGGCAGTCGCTACCCGTTTGGAATGTTTGGCGGTGGTTGTACGTATACGGATCTGCTCGACGCCGGGCGTATATGTATTTATTTATATAAACTGGTAGGCCACATAATTATAGCGGGAAATCCGGATCTGCTGGACGGGAGGGACGACGGTGTGTTTGTTATATAAGTAAGTACGGAGGTGTGTTCGTTAGTATGTCCAGGTACTTTCGGTTGCAGGGGTGCATTCAATCTCGTTTTTGTGCTCCAGTTCGCGACATCATGGATGAAGACGTTGTGGAGATCATTGTTTTGGAGGATTCTAGTGTGCCAGTTGGAACTCGTTGTGGAGAGCCACTCTTGAAAATAGAAAGAAAGTTGCTGCCGGTTCAGTTGGAAAGAAGACCACGGTGCCGGCCGTGAGCTCTTCGGTGTCGTCTAGTAAAAAGAAGCAAATTAGGTACTGCAGTAAATGTGGAGTGCAGGGCCACAATAGTACCACATGTGGTCGTGAGTCATCATACAAGAGGAAGAACTAGATGCAGACTGAAACTAGCTTATGATAGGCTGTGATTTCTTTGTTGATTTTTTTTTTGTCCTTCGTGTTTAATGTTGGATAATATTTCATTGTCCATTTCTTGATACTTGTCCAGAGCAATGAATTCATGTGTAATTTTTTTATGTTATTGATATTTGGACTGTTTAAAAATTGGCGAACGGGTGTTAGGAATATGAAATAGTATAGACATGTACTTAAGAACCTAAATTTATAAGTATGTAATGATACTGAAACGTATATTTGTAGTATTGAGGGATACATTTTTTTGTAGTATGCAGTGATACTGAAACGTATCTTTGTAGTATGCAGTGATACATTGTTTTTGTGAATGGAGTATGAACACATACTCAGTATGGTAGTATGCAGTGGTATATTTTTTATGTTTCAAGTATGGATCAGTATGCAGTGATACTTTTTTTTGAATGGAGTATGAACACGTACTCAGTATGGTAGTATGCAGTGGTATATTTTTTATGATTCATGTATGGAATAGTACGCAGTATGAACAGATACTATTTTTACTTGCGAGTGTATGTATATGTACTTAATAGTATCAGATAATACTTGTTTTTATGTACTGATAAAATCAAAACTTATGTAGTGAAGAAAGAAGTCTCTCATTCTGAAATAGTGCCAAGTGTGGGATGATCCAGCAGAACATAGGTGATAAAAAAATAAATTATTACTAAAATGAGATCCTGTAAATTAAAAACCGGAAATAGGTCTCAGGGTTCTGCAACCTTGTGGATATTGAGGCTTTTGAAACCTTTGAATTCCATCTTTTTAATGATCTCCAACCTCGTCTCATCATCTATGCTACTGAGTATGTCAGAAGCCAATCCAGGGGAACACCTTGTGTATACTGTACATTTCCTTGATTTCCTTTTTTTATTAATGGCACTCCTTGTTCGTGGAGTACTAGCATTGGTTGTTGTGCTTGGAAGATGGACCCCATTCTTACGACGAATATGTTGCAGCGCTTTTGTAAACGCTGACTTGGAGTTTGACCCACCTATTGGTGTTTTCGTCATCTTCAATGAAAATACAAAATGGTTAGATGGATAAATATGCTCGGGAAGAAGATCAAACAAATAAATAAATGAAGTGTTCTAATTAGTGTATGAAATATAATGTATGAAATCTCTGAATCCTTGGGCATCACCAATCACATAGCAGATGTCAGACAAGCCTCGCCCAACAGCTACTGACTCACGGTTCAAAAATAGCACGAATAGATCGAACCAGTATTAATTCTCTTGGAAATATCAACCAATTAGTAAACGGCAAGGCTCAGATTGGATATTTGCAACACAGATATATGATGTAACTGATAGGTTGGCCGGTGACACATTTTGACAAACAACTGAAAGACAGGGGCAGCAGCTTGGCTAATACTTGCGCCAGCACGCCTGCCATTACTTCTAACCATCAGGATCCATACAAGTTGTGATGCATAGAACAAACTTACTCCTCTCCTCTGCAGGCGAGACAACGGCCACCCTTTGCACAATGGAGTCCGGCTCTGCCGATGTGTCCTTCGCACAATGCGGTGCCCCCTGCCGCCGTGCCGCACTGCCAATGTGTCGTGCGATGTGTGTCGCACTGCCGCCGTTCTGTGCGATGTGCGAAGGACCTGGCTGTTAACTTGTGTAAGCACCGGAGAAATAGACAGTTTGTTGAGAATGAGAAAATATCGTGTGATAAGATCAGTACGAACCGACTTTGAAGAGATGATGATTAAAAAGATATTTTAACGATGGAGGAAATACCAAAGTATTTCGAAGTGTCGTCCACCGCCGTATACGAGATTTAACGGATTCCAGATAGTGACCCGTTAAGGCGTTAAGAGGGTCCGATATAAATAATGCCTGCAGTTTAGATGAGGGAGTAACTACTCCTAGGGAGTATGGAATATTTTCCCTATATATATATATATTAGCCTGTATATCGATATGGATCGAATGAATAATAAATCGGTTTGCTTTTCTCTTTTTGTTAATTTTAAAAGGATTTTGTAGAGATCTGCAGCGCATCAGATGCTCGCAAAACTCCTTAAAGGGAACAGCACCTAACTCTGGAAGGCAACCTAAGGCTCTGATCTCAATAGTTAATTGATTGGGCCGTTTTCTCAGCAATAATGTGGGTTAGAAAAACAGCTGCACGCTGTGCATGCTTGATGCTCCTCCTCCATTGTTTAGCTGCATGTGTGTAGCAGCTTTTCGAGACTAATTGCGGCTCATTTTGTTAAATAAAATACTGTTGCTTTCACCTCCAATTAAGCAGAGAGAGAGAGAGATAGCAACACTCAACGGCCGTGCGTGCATTGCCTGCAAGACGAGTTTTTGAAAGAAAAAAAAAAAGATGATGAAGTAAAGAATGGAGGCTGCTAGCTAATACTCCTTCCGTCCCATTGAGAGTGTCGTCCGGGAAGCATGTTTGTGAGGGGGACACGGTTTTCTAACGACACTTTCAATGGGACGGAGGGAGTAGATGTGTAATGTACTACTGCTCATCATCATATTATGATACCTCCTATATCTTCAGAATTGAAGCTGAGTCCGGCCGGCGCCCCTAGTTGTTCAGAAAAGCTGAAACAGGATCTGTATATATTAATCAGGCTATTTCTTCTAGTATCATATTTATATAGGAAAACAAAGGCAGGCTAGATCAAACATATTATAAGGTAGATTAACCTTTTGGGATAAATTAAGAATCACGTACGGTACGTGCTTGCACACCAGCAGCAATGCAAAGAGAACTTTTGCAACCCACCGAGAGCAAAGTTAGCTAGGGAAATTGTAGTGCAAACTATAGAATATGGCCAGTTTGAGTTACCATAATGAGTATAGTAGTTTACAGGATTGCTAAACTCCTGCTAAGTGATTTTTTTTTTAGATAACAGAAAAAACGGCTTCATCCTCAAAATAGAGGAAGCAGACCACACTCAATACAGTACTAGGACTATCAAACGACCAAGCTCTATAGCTTACACATTTATAGCAATCAACTGATTTGCTACAGCATTATGGTAAATATCATATTCACTTTATGTAAATATTTATATCATGTATGCACTAAGACGTGAGATGAAAGCACAACTAAAAAAGGTCATGACCTCTACTTCTCATTAATTATATTCCTCGCTAATACGTAGTCCTAACCTGCAACAAGCTGCAGCTATCTGTTCCATATATAAATAATTTAGACAAATTTACTGCCCTAGATATTACAATCTTAATTTTTTTATCGCAGAAAAAATATATATGTTACAATCTTATTAAGATGCATGGAATTAGTTGATAAGCAAATGATGTGTGTGTGGACACGGATTAGCCATACGCCTTTCTTGCTCACAAAACGCCACACATAATTATTGACTCGCTGTCAAGCTAATCACCTTGTATATATACTTATATATATATATATATATATATATATATATATATATATATATATATATATATATATATATCTTAATCGGTCAGTAGCTTGCGGCTTAATTGATCCTCTGATTTTTCTTTGTAAACAAGGAGGTTAACTGGAATAAACAAAACAAAAGAATTGCATGTTCTCTGTTACTACCATGCCTTGAATTAAAAAAGTGGCAGGAAGGCGATGATGGCAAGCAACAAGTGTGTCACGGTGACTGAAAGAGCCATTGACTAATGTAGTGAGGCAATGTCCTGATGCGGTTGTCTGATGGCTGCATTTTAGCATATATAATATTTGGATGCCATTTAACAATGTTGTTTATTTAGATGGCCATGCCCTCACTAAACCATGCGTGCCTTTTAGCTGTTATTATTGTCATAGCATACTACGGGCCGGTTTGACTGTTTAGATTGATGGAGCTACGGCCAATTTTAACACGAGTTTTGTAGAGTTTCATAAACATTAAATACGCTGATATGACACCATATTAATGAGGAAAAGGATGATGAGAGTTTATGAGAGTAGAGAGAGTTTTATGAAAATGAAACTCTTCTGTACTGTTTTATAAAGTTTGAACGTATTGGAAACTGAAACTCCCACTGAAAATGATCTAATAATAGTTAACGACTAATAATTAACTCTTTAAATTCAAATGATTTCAGCTAATTATTAACTAGATAGTAGATAATAGTTAGTTTAGCTATGAGCTATTAGCTAGCTAATTTAGCAGCTAATGGATCTCGATCAACAGGCACGTGTCACCCCATGGCCCCATCGGTCGAGGCATTCGTGGCACCAATCGCGTTAGGTTTTACAATTCGAGGACTCCATAGAAACAACAGATGCTGCTGCCGCGTTGAGCACAAAAAAAAAGGAAAATAAAATATTTGCAGTCATTCATCGAGAGCAAACGAGGGTGTCTAATCAAAGCAACAGAAGAAGTTCGAGAGAGAGAGAGACTTATTCAGTTGAATAGTATTTCCTAAAAGAGAATAAGACCGATAAGTTGAAAATGCCAAAAAGAGAGAGCGCAGAAGAAGCCCATAAGGCCCTTTAAAGTGAGGGTCCTTCCGACTAATGGCTATGGGCCCTCGTCAATTTCCCTTTCCCGGCCCACAAAATCCCATCGGGGCCTGGCGACGACGTGATGGACGACTAGGCAAGCGGCTGCCGAGAGCAGAGGAGAGCGGCCGCGACGCCGCCATTGGGGATGGCAGGGCAGCAGCCCTCCAGTCTCCAGTCTGCAGCAGAGCAGCCGAGCAGGGGACGTCACGCACGCACTACAGTCTCGTCAACCCAGCGTCAGTCAGTCAGTCAGTCAGTCGGACGGTCGGTCGGTCATCCAGAGTCGGACATGGACATCACAGAACGGAGCCTCAAGTCAACTCGACGGCGAGGCGACTTTTGCCTGGAAAAGCAGATGCCAAAGCTAGGGAGACCTGACGGCAAACGGGCAAAGGCATGGCAGGCAGGAAGGTAAAAAAGCGGTGGGCAAAGTAGAAGTACGGCGCTGTTGCCTTGCCACCAAATCCTGAATCCTTGCCGAGAAAGGGCGCGGTTCCCTCGGCAGTTGGGCTCCGCTGCACTGCACTTGCACACTGCACCGGCTGCGGGCGGCGTGTCTGGCCTGCAGAAGAATGGGTCATCTGCAGTCGACCACTGTGCATTGGCTGTGGACTGGCGCGCCCACGCCACGCCTGACTTGTGTGAGCGAGCACACGATGTCTGATCTACTAGCAGTGCTGTTAAAAATAACCAGAGAGAATACACTGCACGTGGTGGAGGCGTTATCGTCGATCCGACATGGAAGTATGGAGTACGTACTCCTACTCCAGTACTCGTATGCATGGCAGTATGGACCTCGGATAGACTGGCAGCCAGAGGATGGCCAGACCAGATAGCACCTTGTGCTGGCGCATCACCTGATAGCAATCCACTTCGCACGCACGCTGGCCGCTGGGACGAGCTACTGTGCACACGAGAGTGAGGCTGTGTTTTCAGGAAAAAAGTCACGTAGCATTTTCATTGTTATTTGATAAACTTTGTTTAAATATAAACTAACTAAGTTTAAAAGATTCGTTTTTTTGACATATACATATTAAAAATACAATTAGTTATTTTTTACTTACATTTAATGTTTCATGAATGCGTCTAAAGATTGATGTGATAGAGAATCTCAATTTTTTTTGAGAAATTTCAGGAAACTAAACAGGACCTGAGGACATTTGCTACTGATGGTCGTTTGAGAATTACAGTATGGAATAATAACAGAACCAAATACTCTTACTCTTACAACAGAACCGACATCTTTGGGCAAACCGCTGCGTGAAGATCCTCTCAACATAGGGATAGACCTTGTTCTCTCTAATTTTTATTGTACAGTTTTTTCAAGATTAGGAGTAAAGCACCGTGTGAAGAAGATCCTTCCAACATATGGATGAACATTTTTTAAGAAAAAAAACATATACATGGTCACATGGATAAGTTGTTCTTCTAGGGTCTGCTTGTTAATCACACTAACTTGCATAACATACATATCCAGTATATCCTTATCATGCATTAGGCACTACAACTTGCAGTTGTTTGGTTCGACTGGATAGGTAGTTGTACAATGTTGTGTATGTGATTTTGTTTCCATGTATAGGCACAAAAGAATATAAATGTGTAAGGATGACTATACAGTGGGTGCAAGACCTCAGCAGAGTCGGTGCAATACAGTTTTGCATAGCTGGATACACCTAAATTTGAGGGAATAGTGAGATGCAGATCAACACTGTTTTGATTGAGGACAATGCTACACTGTATAAGACTCTATACAGGTAACCAATCAAGGTCGAATTTACATTATAGGAATTTGGAGAAGGAATTATGCAGGCAACAAATCAGACCTCTATTGCAGCACTGAGGATAGTTTTCTCTGTTAACTTTTTCCCCATAGGGGCTGCAAGCCTGTAATGTAGGCGCCATCTTCTTATTATCTATGGCAATTGTGGCGGATGGCTAATTTTTTTTTATAAAAAAAGGCCTTGTTCATGTGTAACATGCCCCGCCTAACATACTACGGTCCTGTTTAAATATCTTTCAAAAAGAATTTACCTATCACATCGAACATTAAGACACATACATAAAGTATTAAATATAGACTAATTATAAAACTAATTTGTCAGCCAGAATCTACTTCGCGCGAGATGAATCTATTAAGCCTAATTAGTCCATGATTCGACAATGTGGTGTTACAATAAACATTTACTAATGATATACTATTAATTATGCTTAATAGTTTTATCTCGTTAAGTACCGTGTGACAGTATAATTAATTCTATAATTAATCTTTTTTTAATAGACTAAATTAGTGCCGCAACATTCAATGTGATATCTAAAAAAAATTTAAATTTTTTTAAGATGCATCTAAACACAGCCTATCCACATGTCTTATGTTAACGTATCGCCCAAGGTTTTAAATCTCCGGCTATAGCTGTTTGAGACTGATCAAGCTATTTGCGTTTTATGTATAACTTCGCAGCTATAGCCTCGTTTAGCCTCCGCTATAGCTTTTTTAGAGGTCATCCGCTAAATCTTTTAACCGGAGATTTAAAACCTTTGGTATCGCCTAACATATCTTCCCTCCGTCTCTATCGTTATCTGAATATTGTGTATATCTTGATTTAAAGATTTATTCGTGTATCATGAATGGGACAGAGGGCTACGTATTGTCTCTGGTAGCAGAAATCAATATAGTGCCTGTTTCTATTGATATAGCAAAATTATATAAATAAAATGGCCAAAGATAAGTCCTAGAGCGGAGCATGTGACCTCGGCTGTGCCATCTGCTTTCTCCTCGAGCACGCCCTTTCTCTCTCATCTCACCCTGCCTCTTCCCCCGCCGTCCCTGATCGTGGCTTGCTCGCCGATGATCCCACCCTTCCCGTTCTCGCCTCCGTCGCTGACCACCGCAGGGCTCACTGCTCTGACGAATCTTAGACTATCTGCAATGGCTGTCAAATAGCTAGCTAGGAGAAATTCTATTGGCTCTCAATAGCACTTTATAAATAGCTAGCGAGATGACGCATAAAAATAATAAAAAAATATCACTTTTATTGGCTATCGAGGAGAAGTCGCTAGAGATAAAGAAAAGAGTTTAGAGACGACTCAAAAAATTGCAAAGGGTTTTTCTTTTGAAGTTTGTCAGTCAAAATTAGCCAACTTGAGTCATGAGTATAAATGAAATTTGTTTTTTCTTTTCTTTAAGGAAACAAGTCATAATCGAATTGCATTATAGACAGAAATTCGAATCATTTTCTCGAGCCGTATGAGGAGAAAACCTCCTATACGTTTCTAGGGGGGGTTGTTTATCTATATCTATCCCAATAAGCTATCTATCGAATCGTTGCAATTGATGTTCGATCTCGAAGAGAAGGAAGAGATTTGATCTCTCTCCTCGATAGCCAATAAGAGTAATACTTTTGCAAGTTGCCTCATCAAAATAGTATTTATTTATATGTCTCATCTAGTTAGATATTTGTAATTTGACATTTAGAGCCAATAGCACTCTTCCTAGAGACCAAATAACTAGCGATTTGAATACTATTGCGGACGCCCTAGCGTCCACGATGATCCTAACTCTTTCTGACTCCGCCGTCACCGCCACCGCGCCGTCAAGGCCCCGAAACCGCTCGACCACACACACTCATCTTCTCCTGCTAGCGTCACGGGCTCAGCGAACAACAACGGAAACGAGCCGATATCTAGGGTCCAGGAGCAGACGGGGCGCGATAAATTTTCACTAGAAATGGTACAAATCACACAGGCTACAAAAGGTGACCACAACATATCAATCAAATCACCCCACCGACCGTTTGCATGGGCATCATCAACCAAAGCCAAGTCACTGTCCTAACTCGGGCCCACGCTTCAGTAGCCTGTACGTACGCCCCACAGCAACTACCTACTGTAATCCATTGCATTGGCCCGCAACGCAAGGGCCAGAACTGGTCACTGCGACAGGGGCCCCACGTGTAAGCCAGAGAGGACGGACACACAGGAGAGCGAGGGCGTCATCAGGCTGTGGGTGGCTGGTAGAGAGGGCCCGCGCGTCAGTCAGTCACTCACTGATCGGCGACGCCGTCCCACGCGAGCCCGAGGCGGCCGCCCTCCTGCAGCGCGCGCAGCAGCTGCGCGCCCTTGCGCCGTCCACGCGCGCTGCACTCGCCCTGCATCGCCGCCACCACCGCCTTCACCACCTCTGGCGGCGGCGGCGAGGACGAGGACGAGGCCCCGTCCTCACCGCCAGCGGCAGCGCCACCGTAGATGGCGGCCAGGACGCCGATGGCGCACTCCCGGCCGCGGCCGGCCATCCCCTCCACGGCCCGCGCCAGCACCGGCGCCGCGAGGGCCTCCCTCCGCACCGCGGGGGCGCCGCCGGGGGCCGTGCAGAGGAGCTCGAGCGCGGCCAGCGCGCGCTCGGCCGTGGCCCCCGCCGGGCCGGACGCCGCCACCGCCTCCACGGCCGCCGACGCGGCGCCGGCCTCCACGGCCGTCTCCCTGTTCCCTTCCTCGAGCAGCACGACGAGCAGCACCTTGGCGGCCAGCCTCGCCGTGGCCGGCTCCCGCACCGCGGCGACCACCCCGGCCACCACCCCCGCGGGCACCGGCCTCGCGGCGGCCTCCATCTCCCGCTCCACCGTCCGCAGCGCCGCCACCACCTCCCCCGTGGCGAACTTCTCCTCCGCGCTCAGCAGCGCGTCCCCGACGGCGCCTGCCGTGGACGCGGACGCGGACGCCGACGCGGAGGTCTGCTGCGGGTGGTGCACCGGCAGCCTCCACTGCGTGAAGCTCTGCGACGCGGACGAGGACGACGAGGAAGACGACGACGACGGGCCGACGTTCCTCTGCTGCGCCTGCGCCCGCTGGTGCTGCCTCTGCGGAGGCGGTGGCGTGGCCGCCGCCGCCGCCTCCGCCACCGCCGGCGACGCGGACGACGCCTCGGCGCAGGGCGCGCCGGAGCCGCCGGCACTCCCCGGCACCACATTGTTGTTGGGCGTCGCCGTCGGGCTTAGCGCGGGGTGCGTGCAGGTGCTGAAGATGCCGCAGGAGAAGAGCGCCCGCGGCGACGCCTTGAGCCTCGCCGCGCCTCCGCCCCCGGCCCCTCCTGTCTGCGCCGCGCGACTCATCTCACGGCGCCGCCACCGCGCTGAGGTGATCGCAGAGGGAGAGGGGGGTTGATATGTATGGAGGTGGCAGCGACCTGAGCCTGACCCGAGTGAATTGAATGGTCGTGCAGCTGTGGCTCTCTGATGATTGTGATTGCCCGCGCGAGCTGTCGAGCGGATCCCGCGCAGCCACTCACTCAAGCTGAGCTGCCGCTGTGCCCGGCGCGGCGGTGGCTCGTTTAAGTAGGTAGGCACAGCACGTGTACGTGTGCGTGTACGACGACGGGTTTAACGGCGCAGTAAAAAAAAACGCAGTGCGACGGGCAGGAACAGTGCGTTGAGCTTTAAGCGGGGCATGGAGGGAACGTTTTACTGGGATCAAAAGGGGACAAGCAAAGCGATCAGCAAGGCTGCCGCCGGGCTCAGGGTACCATATGGGGCAAGCATGCCCGTGGCATGTGCGGCACCGTCCTTGCAGCGCAGGGGGGCAGCAGCTGCCTGCGGCTGCGATCGCCGTAGCCTTGCGCCCTCCTCCTTGCGTGTGCCACTCGCTGCCTCATGAATCTTACAACCAGATGGGGACGGCAGAGAGGAAGTCGACTGTGGCTGTGGGGGTGTGCTCGTCTCGTCCCGGACGGCCCCCGCCCGGCCGCCCCCGCTGATAGCGATCCGTGCCTGCGCGGGCGTACGGCCGCACTGCGCGGCAATAGCCAATTAACTCAGCGCGCGCTGCAGCGGCCGCACGTTCCGGATCGCTCCGTCCGATCGCCCGCCGCTGCTGCTGCATTATTGCTTGCTGGGGGTGGGGATGGGGGTGGCCGCCGGGCCGGGTGCGGGGGAAGAAGAATCGTTTGGTGGCAACAACAGCCAAAAGGATCCCCCCTGTTCTCCGTACGCGCAGGCGGCACGCGGCAGGCCAGTGGAGGAGCGAAAAATGGCTACGAACGATTTCTCGTCGTGGCCACGTACGTACCGCGATGCAACGAGCACGTTGGAGGTTAGAATGGGATGTCTCAGGTATTCCTGATCGAGAAGGGGGCATGGGTACACACTGCCTAAAGTGGTGATGCGTACTAGTGCGTTGTTTTTTTTTGGGGTATTTTCTTTCGAAAGTACTCTCTCCGTCCCAAAATAAGTGTCTCCAGAAATCCGTATTTCCCTCACAGACACGTTTTTCGGACGACAATTAAAAAGGGACGGAGGGAGTACTTCACTTCTTGAGACTGACTGAGACTAATACTACTGACACGTCTTTTTTTTTCCAATACCAATAGTTGTTAGAGGTTAACTTAACACGTCAGAGAAGGTGAACAAGACTTGCCAGGTTAAGGGACGAAGGGTTTAGGCTTCATGGGCTGCTCAATTGTTTTATACTGCCGTCATGTTCTTTTTGTTCTTATTATCAGCTGGCTTATCAGTCATGCTTCGATTTGTTCTCTGTCATAAAACACTATTGAAATAGGCGAAACCAGTCGTAAAATGACCGACCAAAAATCGTCAGCGGGAACTTGGCCTACCAGGGTGGTTGGCGGCAATGTGGGTATGGCGATGGTGGCAGCAGAGAACCGTCAGCTATCAGGGTGGCTGTGGTCATTGACGAAACTAGGTTCAGGTATTCGGTTTGACAGAGATTGGAAGGGAATTGAAAGGCATTGAAGAATAATCGAGTTGCATGGATGGCGCGGTCCGCAGAAAATTAACTACAGAGAACTGAGTACGTACTCCGTACGTCTCTTCTTGCCGAAGTGTGATTTTCTCCACCGTCCGCCACACACTCACTCTGTGGCAGGCCAACCGGGGAATTGGGTTTTAATCCGAAATAAACGGGGCCTATATTATAACTCCAACGGGCAACGGGAACCAATGGAGACATGGATGGAGCAAGACACCGAGCGCACACGGGGACCATGCCTCGATGCGTGGCGACGGCATAGTTCATGTGTCGCTCGCTCCCCACTTGGCCACTTGTCACAGTAGATGCCTGAGTGTCATTTAAGCAAGGGCACGCGGGCGGCCAGCATCGCGCATGTACGCGCGCGTGACATCCTATAATGCGAGTCTGTTCTGCTGCCTGTCACGTGTCAGTATACCATCCAATCCAAAATCCAACGCGTGCGTTCAAACGGCCCGATCAGGCCGGCCGTTCGCTTCGCCGATACTCCAAGTCCAAGCACCAAGCCTCCAAGGCTCCAAGGAAATGCCGGCCGCGCTGGGCCCGCGCCACCGAGATGGCAACGGCGGCCGTGGCCGTAGGTCGAGGCGGGGCCCGCGGCCATGTGACCGGCCACTGGGGCGTCCGTGGCCGCGGCGCTGCGAGCCATGGCGCGCAACTGGCCGTGTTCCGTCGCGGTCGCCCACCGAACGAACCGATGGCGTATCGCGATATCGGCATCGCGCGCGCGGGGGCGGGGGGCGACGATGCTTGCTAGCTGGCCCCCGCTCTGGTGCGCCGCAGCAGAGCCGGAACGGCACGCGCGCATCGACACGTCCGCGCGCGCCCTGTTGCCGCGGCGTCCGCGATCGAGCACACGGCACGTGACGTGAGTGACGCGACGGCGTTCATGGCGTGTGATAGGCTCATGCACGCGCTGTCATGGCCATGCTTCCGATCGGTCGACGACGACCGGCGGCCCTCCTGGTTCCTGAGACGGTGAAAGCAGCGCGGTGGCGTCGCCGTCGCGTCTCGACCGGTTCTCGTTGGTTTCTTCCTTCCCGAGGCGCGGCTTGAAAGAGGCGGCTCGGCGCGGAGTCGCGGACGATGGAGTCTGGTCGAGGTCGCAGCGGTGGTCCTCGGTCAGTGAGTGGCTCATCAGTGCTGCCGTGCGGTCTGGTCCCCTTCCTGGGCCTGGGCGCCTGGTGATCCGGTCGCCACCACCACCACCAGGCTGTGGCTGCCGCAGTGCCCCAGCCGGCCAGCCCCCCAGGGTCGGGGTCGGTCCCCGTGTCCGTCCTGAACGAATAATCATGGAGGCCTGGCCGGCTCCACCGGACCGGAGAGACGACGGGCACGGCCGAGGGCGCTCGGTACGGAGGCCCCGGTTAAATGAGCCGGCAGGCGGCAGGACGGAGCACGGCTCGCCCGCCCAGATCGGAGTTACTGTGTCACGTACAACGTACCCACCCACGCACAGCACACGCCACAGATTCGTCGTGCCACAGTTTTTCTGGCAGCCGTTTGGTTCACTGCCACAGCTATGGCACGCCACACTTTCTTAGCACCATGTCCCACACGTCATAGACTCATTTTCGTGCCAAAGTTGCCAAGAAGTGTGGCTTCGATTTGTTCGCCACACTTTCTGTGGCAGCCACAGTTTGCCGAAGGTCAGGCGTGACAAGTTCCAGTCACCAACCAAACGGACCCTAAATGCCGGGCAGAAGCTGCTGGCGAGAAGCGCACAGCAAGGCCGCCCGGGACGGACGGAGGCCAGGAGGATGATGCCAGTTTTGTGCTAGGGACTAGGGAGCTGAGCTGTTGTTTCACAGTCGAGCTGAGCTGCAGCTGTGTGGGGAGGGCAGGGCAGGGTAGCGAGGCACTGTTCCTATCCTATGGCTGCTACGTGTAACGTAACGCAAGCAAACCAGCAGCGCTGGACGTCGTGCTCTCTTCTCTCTCTCTCGCAGGCAGAGGCAGGCAGGCAGGCAAGCAGTTTCGCTAGCTTCGGATCCTCGAGGGCCCACGACGAGGTGCGCAGCGCAGACGTGTTGGGAAATGGCAGCCGGCAGCGGCCAGCGGCGGCAGCAAAACTGGGGCCGTGTGTGATACAGTGGCGATCTGGAGTTGTTGCGATGGTTGGTAACGCGCAGTCGCTCCGGGGAGGCCGACCAGATCTCGCCAAGCGCCAGGCCGGGCACATCCCCTTGTCGTCCAATGCTTCTCTCGTCTCTCAACTTCTGAAGCAAAGGTCTCGTTTCAGTATTTCCTTCTCAATGATTCAGTCGTCTTTTCAAAAAAAAATTTCCTCTCGTACCAACTACTCCTACCAAAGCTGCAGACTCAGGAATGGGCAACGGGTCGTAATAAAGTAGAGTAAAGCAATCCTACTCCCAACTTGTTTGGATAGGATGTGTTATCAAAAAGAGAAGATGAAAAAAAACTGGTTCGGATAGGTAGGCTTTGATTGACGGCGCGAAATAAACCAGTTTCTTTGCAAACTACCTGATTAAAAGGGACTGCAGTCTAATCTGACATATGGCTACATATTTGACCCTAGGCTTTCGAGACACTATTTCCCCCTACTTCCAGTCAAGAGTGCCGGGAAATGGAAAAAAATAGGGTAGGGATCATCCCTATACGAATCTTGTGCGGACTGTGTGACTATAGCGTGAGTCTATTTTAATTCTTTCTCTTCCCATATTTGGTTACGACCCACTGTCATACACTCAATCCCCACAGTGCTTCGTGCGGATGGTCCTCACCGGATTTGTTTCCCGGGAAATTGACTCATCAGTCTAATTTTGCATCTGGCTTTCACACCAGGATCCGGAAGGCACACATCTGAAACATGGCTTTCACAAGAACATCAAAGAGATGTAATTACAGTCTGTTAATCAGCTCTGTATCGCATGTACTCTTATTGCTCAGTGGCGAACATATTAGTTCAGTCTGCCCTTCGTTACCCATGGAAATACTTAACCCCCTGAAGTTTCAAATATGTCTAATCTACACCCTGAACTACAAAACCGGGTAACCAACACATTAACTTTGCAAACCAGTACAAAGAACCCCCTCGAGTGGTTTTGCCAGGCGATTTTGACACGGTGGCATGCCCGCGTGGATGTTTTTTGCCACGGTGGCTACCAGGCTGGGTTTACCATGTTTGGTAAGGTTTTATGAATGTGGCCCCACATGTCAGAAGGCGTTGCATCAAGTACTCTGCCGCTTCCCTTTCTTCTCTCCCTCTCCGCCTGCTTCTGTTTTTCGTACATCGACAGGCGAGTTTGCGCGGTGAGCTAGGGTTACGGCGATTGAGTCGGCGGCGGCGGAGGCGGCGGAGTGTCGTGGCCGCTTGGAGCGGTGTCCGACCATGTCGCAGGGTAGCTCGGCATCCGGTTCGAGCAGCCATGGTGGAGGCGGCGCTGGGTACGACGGGCAGGGGTCGCCGGTGCCGTACGCGTCGGCCCGCTGGCGTACGAGCCAGCGGTGCTCTGCACCGCCAGCGGTGCTCTGCGGGTGCAGGATGAAGGCGCCCGGTGGACTTCCTGGAGCGATGCGCATCCCGGGCGGAGGTACCTACGCTGCAGGAAGTCTAAGGTATGCAATGGATGAAATCCCCATTTCTTGTGTGTTTGAGTAGTGATGATAGTAATCGGGGGTTTGGTTGCAGACTGCCCAGGACTGCAAGTTCTTCCGTTGGGTCGACGTGGAATTGGATGCATGGTACAACCAGCTGATGAAGGACCTCCGAGATGAAGTGTGGAAGCTCAAGAAGGTTGTGGATGCAAAGGACAATGTGTTGCTGGACAAGCAAAGGAGTTGGAGCTGAAGATGAAGGAGCTTGAGGAGGTGCAGAAGATGGTTGAGGATGTGCAGTTGGTTGTGCAAGTGAAGCAGCAGGAGGTCAATGCTAAGGGTCAGGAGCTGCTAGCCAAGCAGGTTGCTTTGGATGCCAAGGATGTGGCTTTGCAGGCAATGCAAGGCCAGATGAAGAGGAAGGATCAGTACTTTGATGCACTGTTGGTGATGTGTGTGGTCCTGGTGATCCTGTTGGTTCTGTGTGTGATGAATGGTAAGTAGGCATGAAGGCCATAGTCCAATGGGGTAGCATAGGTCCTCGTAGATGATCAGAAGTGCTTAGAAGTGTAGTAGGTGACTGGTTGGAGTGACATTTTGTATGTATAACTGATGTCCAAGGGTGAGGGCTTGTTATGTAGCACTGTCCCTGGGTGCACTAGATGCAATGGAGTCATGATGGAGTGATCATGTGAATGACCCAGTTATATTGTAGGGTCTGCAAACTATGTCGGTGCAAGGTTCCTATGACCTATGAACTGGTGGTTCATGTGGATCTTTTGGTAATGTAAGAACATAAGTTTATGGGAATTCCAAGTTTATGTAATATTTGTGTGGTAATGTTCCTATGTTCCCAGTTATATTGTATGGAGTGAGTGAAATTAGTGGGTAATGTTCCTATTCCTAGTGAAATTTGTGTGGAAATGTTCCTATGTGCATGACCCAGTGATATTGTATGCTACAAACATGATCAGATAGGTGCAAGTTTTATATTGTATGCTAGAAACATGATCAGAAAAATGAAATGGACACAAACATGTTTTCATAGCATTCAACAAGTGGTATTAGCACACCTCCACCATTCTTTTTGCAACTCTTGTCAGTATACTTCTTCTCCAGTTAGCATAAATGTGTCTGGCACACATTATGTGCTCTGCATTGGGCACCAACTCCTTTGCTGCCTTGAGCAACCCCTTCTGTTGATCAGATATGATGACCCAGTCTTCACCACCGTTGTTGATGTTAAGGTCTTTCTGAAGGAGACCAATGAACCAGTGCCAAGTATCATAGCATTCTATTGGAACAGCTGCCCATGCAACAGGGTACATTTGATTGTTAGCATCCCTTCCTATTGCACACAGTAGGTTGCCATTGTGGGCACCTTTTGTCGGTGTTTCGTACCCGGGGGTATCACACCAACGAGTAATATGATCGCGTGCTTCTCTTCCTGGATGGTGATGCAAGAGGACACAAGGATTTATCCTGGTTCGGGCAAAGAAGGCCCTACGTCCAGCGGGGGGGGATGTTTGTATTACTTGCACTAAGTGCTTGTACATGGGCGAATACAAGCTCAATGAGCGTGGACCGGAGTCCGGACTCGTGTATGTGCGTGGACTCGTGTGTTGTCTCTCGAAGTTCTATCCGTCCTCCTGAATGAGGGGCCCTGGTGTCCCCTTTTATAGAGCAAGGGGAGGCCAGGGTTACATAAGGGTATTACAGGTGTCGGGGCGTACGGTGCCCCATACGGAGAAGGGTAGGAACCCTGTCTTGTCGAAGACATTGTAGCCGACGTGGGCGTTGCTGTTGAAGCATCCTTGAAGCGTGGCTTCCATCCTGGGCGCGGACGTGGTGGCGCGGCGAGGTGGGAGCCGTACAACACCCATCCCGGAACGTACAGGACGCGGCGGGGTCCCTCCGGGTCTTGGGGTACCTGTCCTCCAATAGCATGAAAGTAGTTAGGGCTCGAAGGGCGCGGAGCCGGCCTCGAGATGGCGCCTGCGAGGGGCTCGAGTCCCCGCAGGTATGGGCGAGTTCCGGGGAGCCTGGTCGTACAGCGGAAATCCGGGTCTCGAGATGTGACCGGGACGTGCCACAGTGCAAGGTATGGTCGAACAGTGCTGTGTTGGTGCCTTTTTGCCCATGCTTGTGGTGAAAACGAGACTTGACTTTGCCCTGGTTACTGTGGTACACGTCGGGCTGCAGAGGACGTGACTGGAGTAGGTGGATGTATTAAATGCGCGGTAGGGGGCTGGCATCCTACGTCTGCACCGCTCGAGGGGGTCATAGAGCGCCTCGAGGGATAAGCCGCTGTGCCAGAGGGGCTCGAGGTCCCCGCGTCGGGTCTCGAGGTGTGATGTTCGGCTGTGGGGGGCTCGAAGGGCAGTGGAGCACTTGCCCGAGGCCTGACGCGCCTCGGCTTGGAGGGCTCGGCTCGGAGGGCTCGGGCGAGACGGAGAGCGAGCGTTTGCCCGAGGCTTGGCTTGGAGGCCTCGGGCGAGACGGAAAGCGAGTGTTCGCCCGAGGTTTGGCTTGGAGGCCTCGGGCGAGATGGAAAGCGAGTGTTCGCCTGAGGCTTGGCTTGGAGGGCTCGGGCGAGACGGAAAGCGAGGGTTCGCCCGAGGCTTGGCTTGGAGGCCTCGGGCGAGACGGAAAGCGAGCGTTCGCCGAGGCTTGGCTTGGAGGCCTCGGGCGAGACGGAAAGCGAGCGTTCGCCCGAGGCTTGGCTTGGAGGGCTCGGGCGAAACGGAAAGCGAGTGTTCGCCCGAGGCTTGGCTTGGAGGGCTCGGGCGAAACGGAAAGCGAGTGTTCGCCCGAGGCTTGGCTTGGAGGCCTCGGGCGAGACGGAAAGCGAGCGTTCGCCCGAGGCTTGGCTTGGAGGGCCCGGTGGACCAGCGTTGCAGGTCTCGAGGGGTTGGCCTTTCAGGGGGTTAGACTTAGTTTGGTCCGTTATTGATTTGTGTTCTAGGTTTAACCTATTGTTGCTTTGATTGGGGGTACCCTTGGCGTTCCCCCGATAGTAGCCCCCGAGCTCTTGTTTGAGTGCTTGCACTCGAGCAAGGGCTCTTGACTTGGGTTTCGAGGGCTTGGCTGTGTTGGATCTCGAAGGCTTGGCCGTGTTGGTTCCGTGGGTGTCGTGCGAGCGACACCCGCGGGTGTAGCCCCCGAGGCCACGGGGGAGTGGTTTGAGCTCCCTCGTGGGCTTTTGTGCGTTTAGTTGTGATTTTTAGGTTCGGGGGTGTCGGGCCCCCGAGTGTTTTAGACCTCTTTCGTCGAGGGGTGCCAGGCTGAACCGACCGGCCGGCTCTTCGAGCTGTCCGGTACGTCGGTTGCCCTGGCTTGTCATCCCGCGAGTCCTTTCGATCGGACGCGAGGTGGGATACCTCGTACTACCACGAGCGGGCGAGTATCGAGGTTCCTGGTGAGCTGATAACGGGGAATGTTAAGCTCCCCTCCTTTGATACACGTGAGGGGCCTCGAGGGCTTGGCCCTCGAGTGATGCCGCGAATGGCGCCCTTGGTGTCCCTGACTCGGGTGCTCGAAGCCGGTTGTCGATCCCTCTTCAAGGTCCAGCCTTCGCTGCTTCGAGAATTAGGGCCGGGGCCCATTCTTGCCTTCCTGAAGAAGCCTCCATCGCTTAGAAACCTTCTGCCCAGTGGGCGCGTCTTTTTAGGCGGAAATCGTCAGGGAGCGGAGATCGTGGCGCCGTATGTACCTGTGAACAGGCTCGAGATGCGGTTCGGTAGTAATATTAAATGTTCGTGGTAACCTTTCCTTTGTCGTGGGAGACTCCGTCCGAGGCTTGGCTCGGAGGGCTCGGACAAGACGGAGAACGAGCGTTCGTCTGGGCCTGGTCTCGAGGGCTCAGGCGAGACGGAGTCGAGCGTTCGTCGAGGCCTGAAAATCTCATGTCACACAAAGAAAAGAGATTAGTCGTAACTGTCTGAGTTTTTAGACCCTCTTTCGTCGAGGGGTGCCAGGCTGAACCGACTAGCCGGCTCCTCGAGCTGTCCGGCATGCCGATTGCCCTGGCTTGTCATCCGTGAGTCCTTTCGATCGGATGCGAGGGGGGATGCCTCGTACTACCCCGAGTGGGCGAGTATCGAGGTTCCCGGTGAGCTGGTAACGGGGAATCCAGTGAGAGCTCGTGCCCCGTTCGATAGGGGTCGACTGTGGCCCGGAGGCGGTCTCATAAAGCATGCGTGCTCAGTCTGCAGGAGTGCCGGGTCCATTCGATAGGACCCAGTGGCTCGATGCCTCCCTCCGAGGGGATCTCACTGCATGTCAAGCTCCCCACCTTGGATACACGTGAGGGGCCTCGAGGGCTTGGCCCTCGAGTGATGCCGCGAATGGCTCCCCTTGGTGTCCCTGACTCGGGTGCTCAAAGCCGGCTGTCAAACCCTTTTCGAGGGTCAGCCTTCGCTGCTTCGAGACTTAGGGCCGGGGCCCCATTTTTACCTTTATGAAGAAGCCTCCGTCGTTTGGGAATCCTTCTGCCCGTTGGGCACGCCTTTTTAGGCGGAAAACCATCGGGGAGAGCGGCGGACGCGAAGCCGGAGCGACGATCGTGGCGGGCTCGGGTAGTGGAGCGAATGGAGAGGTGTCGCGTGTACCCTGCATCCGGCTCGAGACGCGGTTAGGTGGCGCATGAATGAATGCATTCGGTTACTTTTTACGTCGTGAGAGATCCCGCCCGTCTGGGTTTCCCCTATAAATATCGAAAGAGGGCAAAAGGAACCCTTTACTTTGCCCTTGCCTTCGCCGCCGCCGTAGCCTTCACGTGCCCTCTCCTTCGAGCTAGTCGATTGGGGATTTCCAGCCGCCGTCCGCTGCTCGGATCCGCGCCGCGCCACGGCCATGGCCGCCCAGACACAGATGCTGCCGGCCGAAGACTGGAGCCCGTCGAAGGTGACGCAGAGCGAGAAAAGGACTCGCTGGTGGCCCAGGGGCTTCTGCGCCCCAACCCGGAGGAGGGACCTGCATGGTGGGTTATCCCGTCGGCGGAGCACCGGGAGCCGCACCCGCCGGAGGGGTACGTGGTGAGCTTCGCGCGCTACCCCGTATGCGGCTCGGCGTCCCGCCGAGCCGCGCTTCTTGCGAGGGCTGGCCCACCATTTCGAGGTGGAGCTGCAACACTTCTCCCCCAACTCCATCTCGCACACCGTCATATTCGCCGCGGTGTGCGAGGGGTACCTGAAGATGGAGCCGCACTGGGAGATGTTCGTCCATCTCTTCCGGGGCGAGCTCTTCATCATGTCCCTAAAGCCCAGCGGGAGGCGGCCTGTGCGCATGGGCTCCCTTGCCATCACCGCGAGGGCGGGGACCTCGTCGGCCAATGTCCCCCGCGAGTACCTGCGATACAAGCTTTCCACCAAACCAGGCCGGGCGGGACGACCATTGGTTCTATCTGCGGAACGAAGGTGGCCTCTTTCCGCAGTACACCGGCAGGGTCCCACTCAACGCCCGGAGAAGTGGACCTGGGGCGTCGCGGCGGACAGGCAACGCCACCTGGCCCCGCTGATGGAGATGATGAAGACGCTGGTGGACGAGAAGAAGCTGACCGTGCAAGCGGTCATTTGGGCGTTCCACCAGCGAAGAGTTCTCCTGCTGGCGGACCGCCCCCTTTATGCACGAGATGGGGCCGCAGGCCCAGCTCGAGGCGCTCAATCGCTCGAGGATGGCCGAGGGGAGGCTGTCCCGGAACGAGGGCGTCTCCCGGGTGTCAATCACGATCCAGGGGTCGTTCATCTCTGAGTACACCAACCTGGTTGCGATGGCACCCGACGAGGGGGTCTGTGTCTCGACTGGTAAGCCTCCCTCGAGCCGAGCTATCTCGAGCCTCCTCCCCTTTTTCCTCCTTCGATCCTTTTGCATCCGTCTTGGTGTTTGTCTCATCACGCTTCTTCTTTTTCAGGGGGCATTTACTTGTCGCGCGTCGAGGCCCCCGGTGAGGGAGGATGCCGCGGATTCTCAGGTGAGGCGCCTCTCTGCTCAGAAAGACAAGGAGAGCAAGGATGCCAAAAAGAAGAAAAGAGAAAAACAAAAACTTGCGTCGCTTAGCTCGGGAGCAGAGACTGGCGAAGGCTCGTCGTAACCGTCAGCCTGGGGACGGGTCCCCCGAGCTGAGCTCCTCGAGCTCGGAGGAGGAGGAGAGTGGTGATGAGGAGGAGAGCGACGACGAGGGGATGGATGCGTGCCTGATGCGCGCGGGGCTCGTCGATGACAGGGCTGACCGCTCCTCTGTGCAGGAGGGTACACTGGAGGTCCCACCGACAAAGGGGTCGCGCGGGACGCAGCCGCGGAAGGCGGCGGCACCGATCCCTGCCTCGTCGGGGCCCGAGGTCCGTCGAGCTCCGCGCCGGATGTGCCCCGGTCGTAAGGAAGCCCCGGACCTGGAGCGCCTCCGCCACAGCACCAACGGAGGCCGCCCCCGCGTCAGCCCAGACGGGGGGTCTCGAGAAGGGTCGGGCTTCGAGAAGCGGTCGACAGGTCGAGAAGGATTTCGGGCCCGACCGCCGCGAGAGTCAAGGGCGCCGTCGAGCCCGCGGAGGAGCGGGCGCCAGGAGGAGGAGGCGTCGAGCCCGCGCCATCACGAGCGTCGGGGAGGGAGTCCGAGAGCGTCTCGTGACCAGGGGCGGTGAGCGTCCCCGGAGTCCATCGCCGCACCGCCGCCGGGACACGGAAGGAACGCGGGAGGGCGCGACACCAGCGCGAGCGCCGGAGCAGGTCCCGGAGCCCGCGCCGGGGCGGGCGCCACGACGTCAGCACGAGGGAGGTACGGTCGCCCTCCCGCGATGTGGGGCGGAAGGAGGGCTCTCCCTCGACGTCGAGCCACGGGAGGCGTCGGGAGCCCTCCCCCCATCCCAGCCCTGCGGAGACAGCCCAGGCACAGGGCTCGAGCCGTGGGGTGGGCTCGAAGCCCCCGAGTGGGTCCGGCGATTCCGGGAAGAAGCCCAGCCGCCGCTTCGGGTGAGTAGTTTTCTTGGGTCTCGTCGGTAGTGAGGCTTCACCTCTTTACTTTTGATGACGCGTGCTATCTCCGTTTTCTCAGGGGGAAGCGCTCCTACCAGGAGGTGGACCTCGCTTCGTCCAAGCGGGCCAAGACCTCGAGCCGCGTCGAGGCACAGGCACCTCGAGGTATGGCACCTTCCTCCGCTAGAGAAGCCGCTTGGCTGGAGAAGGCCCGAGCTGCCATGGCTCGAGGAGGCCAGATGGTCGTCGCGAATTTTGGTGAGGCCGTCGCCATCGACCACAGGGGTCGAGGTACTCTTCCTGGTTCTGATATCACCGTCATTTCGTATTGCAGGGCCTCAGCTCATGGCATCGAGCCCGCCACCACCATATCCGCTGAAGCGCTGCCTCCTCCCCCTCCACCTCCTCCCGCGATGGTGCCAGCTGGGAGCGCCACCCTTCCCCCGACCACGACGGCTGTTCCGGGGGAAGCGCCTGGGGCGAGCACGGCCCCGCCGGTGTCTGGGGCTGAGGAGACTGCGCCCTCGAGGCCCCGACCGACACGAGCCGGGCTGCGGCGGAGGGAAAGGGGGGGAGAGGAGTTGGCAGAGGAGGAGCCGACGGTGGAGGACCTCCTGAACGAGCTGGAGCAGGGGCCGCTCCCCGCCGCGGGCTCGATGATGGTGGAGGCGCCCGAGGCGCCGGCTAGCGCCGACAAGGCGCCGGAGGGCCCGGCCAGGGAAGAGCCGGGGCTCGTGCCGTCGGGCGGCGGGCCGCAGTCGGGGCAGCTCGGGGCGGAGAAGGATCTGCCCGACATCGAGCCTGACCGGCCAGTATGGCCGTTTCCCGATGCGCCGAGCCCGTACCTCGCCATGGTCTCCGTCGAGCAACCGGTCCAGCGGGGGCCCCGCGCGAGGTGCGGTCCATCTTCCGGGAGGTGGCCGAGCTTATGGCGGAGGCGGAGCGGTCCTGCTCCGAGGAGGCGGGCCGGTCCGCGCAGGTGTCAGCCGCCCTCGCGCGGGCTGGCGGAGCTTCAAGATCTCCGCGTGGAGCTGAGCCGGAACGCCCAAATGGCGAGCCGGCTCAACGAGGCGGAGGCGGAGGTCCGGGCGGCTCGAGGTGAGGTCGCTCGATTCAAGGAGGAGGCCACCGCCGCTCTCGAGGCGTCGAGGAAGGAGGCCGAGACGCGCGAAGCGAGGCCACCTCCGCCCGGGCTGAAGCCGAGGCGGCGAAGCAGGAGGCCGCTGACGCCCGAAGCGAGGCCGCCACCGCCCGAACCGCAACGGAGGCGGCAAGAAAAGAGGCCGAAGACGCCAAGAGTGGTGCCGCCACCGCCCGAGCTGCCGAGGGGGCGGCGCGGCAGGAGGTGATCCGAAAGGATCTGGCCCTGGCGGAGGTGGGCAGGCTGATCGAGGAGCTTAAGTCCGAGAGGCTCCTCATGCTGACCGAGAAGCGCAGGCTCGAGCAGCGCGCTGAGAGGCCTTACCAGCGACCTCGCCGCACTGGGTCGACATTGCGATGGTGAGGCTTACACCTTGTCCTTGTTCGGGTCTCGAAGTTTTTGTTACGTCGCAGTCTCACTCTTCCTCGTTTGTTGCGCAGGGGTCGAGAAGACGGTCGAGGAGCTCCGTGGGACGAATGAGGCTCTCTTGGACCAACTCCAAGACGAGACGATGGTGGCGGAGCGGGCTCGCACCTCTCTCGACCGGCTCGGCCCCATGTGGGGTGCTCCTCCTGTGACTGCGGCAGAAGGTGCAGTGGCTCGGGGCGACGCCTTGGTCGACGCCTTGTGCTTCTTCGACGCAGCCGCGCGGGACCGTGTCCGGCGAGCTCTTCATCATGGCGTCAAGCAGACACTCGCGGTCGTTCGCTCCGGTTTCCGCTTCCCGGTCCACGTTGTCGCCAACGGCTTCATCGAGATCGAGGGGAAGGACGAGGAGTGGAACAACCGCCGTGTTGACAAAATTTTGGAGAAGATGGAGAGGCCGGGTACATCGCTCACCAAGATTTTCGAGGAGGACGTGCTGCCACCTGACGCCAGCAGCGGTGTCGGGAGGCCCCCTCCTTCGAGCTCGGGCGTCGAGGTTGAGCCCGCCGTGGAGGACTTCGGACGGAGAGGAGTACCGCACGACGAAGACTAGGGCCTGCGCGCCAAATTTGGGCGTCGGGGGCCCCTATAAGATTTATGGCATGAATGAGGGTCCGATGATACCCGTATGTATATATGACTTGTATGTTTAAAGGCTCTGACCTTAGCTCAGTATAAGGACCTTTTCTAGCTTGTAGTGGACACCCGTATAGGCGCGTTGGATCTTGCCGAGACGGGTATAGTGCGGCTTCTGTCCACGTGAGTATAGGCTGCGTGTTATTGTGCCACCTGGAAGGAGGGCTCTACATCCCCTTGCCTTAAGAACTAACGGCCCTAAATGTTAGACGAACCTTTGAAAGGCTTTGCGTGTATCCTGCCCGCTCACCTCGGAAGTGTTATGGGAGTAATTAACCCGGGCATCTGGATATCACGACTCATCGGGTAAAGTGTACAACCTCTGCAGAGTGTAAAAACTGATATATCAGCCGTGCTCATGGTTACGAGCGGCCCGGAAAACTCACAGATTAGTGTTATAGTTGTTTATTTATGTTGCACATGTTGATTACCTTATTGCTATGTTTCAGTTATTATGATCATGTGGATTGGGTTTAAGCATTCATATATGTTCACCTTAATATTAAAATATTGCCAATTAAAAGCTACCGCAGTTTAACCAGTGTCAGCCTTCTTTGAGCCTCATGAACCCCATGTTACACTTGTTAAGTACGAGATGTACTTATGCTTGTTGTTTTCTTTCTACTTGGATAAAAATCCCGGATGGGTAACAGATTGCTTTGGTAACGACGACTTCCCTGAAGAGTTCTAGTCTTGCTGTCACAACCAGTCATCTTCCCTGTGATGAAGCTTACCGCGAGAGATACTTTATTTATCCGTGCTATGTAAAGACTTTGAATAATATTCGTTCTGTAATAAACATATGTGATGGTGACTTCTCTAATTTGTGGATTCTGTGTGTGATTGATCTCTGGGCACACATGAGTATTCATTCAATTTGTTCTTAAAATTGGGTGTGACACAATTGGTATCAGATCTATGTTGCTGGAGGACGCAAGCCTAGTTAGTTATGGTCGTTGTAGTGGTCTTTGCTTCTCAATTCTTGCTATTTATCTTAACCTTGTTAATTTATCAAAATTATATGCTTCTCTTTACTTGCTCTATTACGCAAATATATTGATTCTATTGTATCTGTCTCTTGTTCTATTCCATAGATGGCTCGTCGTACCACCCGCAAGTCTGTCGGTGGTCGCATGAGGTCAGGCCTGAGGGCAGGCAACCCCGTTCCGCAAGCACCCCAGGAGCCAGAACAGCAGGAGGTAGCACCGCAAGAGCCAGTACTGCAAGAAAAGCACCTCAAGAAGTGGAACCACAAGCGCCGCACCAACAGTACAAGCTCCAGCTCAGCAAGCACCAGCTCCACAAGCTCCAGTACCTCCCGCGCCAGTGCCCCTAGAAGTGTGGAGGTTGAAGACGATGAAGAGCTCCCGGTGGGATGGGACGTGGACTCCAGGTATCTCGTCGGAGCGCCCACAGCTGCCCAGAGTCCCACACATCACAGGCTGATGGGACTTTTTGATGCCTACTACCCTGACAAGAACATCATCGTACAGTACACCCACTGGAGGTACAGTCATCCCGTGGAAAGAACCTACTGGAAGGCAAGAGTGACTGTCGCCGTCTGAGAACCAGAAAGTGGCCTATACCTGCATGAGATGGTGATTGGCCACAGAGCTCGTCGGTCCACTCTAGCGTCAGCCTTGGAAGCCGTGGCAGTTGAAGCCTACAAAGCGTTCCGGGGTCGTCGCATTGAAGACATGAGGGATGATGCATACCGCTCCTGCCCTATTGGAACAGTGAGAATAGGGAGGCTATGGTAGAAGACCCCAATGCAACTCCAACAGTGAAGGCCACACGAGATTTTCTCCTTGACAGGGAAAGGTCTAACGCGGACTTGGAAAAGAAGGTGATATCCCTGGGAAAAGATCTCAAAAGATGTATAGCACCATTGATGGGCTCTTGGAAACTTCTCACAACCCCCTATGTACAAGAGGCTCCGCGAACGCTCTACAAATAGGCATAGGTCACCCTTCTATGTAATGAGACGATATTAGTAAGCGTTTTGTCGAGTCTAGTTAAATTTTGTGCTAGTGTGCTTCTTTATGTGTGAGTTGGATTTTTATTATGCTATGTGTGATATGGTTCTTTGTAATGAGTGTTGAGATTGTGGGCTTGTCTACAAATCTCATAGTTAGACATAACGTTTATGAATAATAAGAGGGTTAGTTATATCTTGTCCTATGCTGTTTTCTGGAGCAACCTGTGATCTTTCGGTTATATCTCAAGTTCTGAGCGTGCAACATGGCTGAAAATTTTATGTGGAAAATAGACTCCTATATCTAACCAATGCCTCTGGAATCACTTCAATAGCTGTTATGGTTGTGAGATATGGCTCTTTCAAGTTAGAGTTTCTGCGCAGTTTTGAACTCTGGACAGATCTGTTTGTTCTCTGTGTTTGACTAATTTAACGACAGAATCTGGGAAAACTCACTTAAATAAAAGTTGTAGATAATTTCGTTATCTTTCCAACCGTGTATCACACGCCCTGTTTGGATTTCTGGAACTCCGAAATATGACTATTTTTGTACTGCTATTACTGGATCTCGCCCAGAAATTTTCAGATCTCCTGTTTCCTTTCATACAAGTGATCTTTTCATGAAAGTTCGCTAACTTGATCCCTGTTTGGAAACACAGATGGCCGCCAGAGGAGGTGGAGTTGGAGGTGGACGTGGAGTGGACGTGGTCGTGGAGCACCTGTTAACCCACCACCACCACCACCCCCAGTTGACATTCAGCAGTTGATGGGCATCCAAGCCCATTTATGCAAACCATGATGCAACATATGCAGAATCAGCCAGTTGGAGGAGCACCACCGATGTAAGTGAGGGACAAGAGGGGTGAGTTTTGAAGGGTCACCCGCCAGTGTTCTCTCATGCCGCTGATCCCCTGGAGGCTGATGACTGGCTTCGTGCTATTGAACGCCAGCTTACATCTGTCGGTGTTTCGTACCCGGGGGTATCACACCTACGAGTAATATGATCGCGTGCTTCTCTTCCTGGATGGTGATGCAAGGGGACACAGGGATTTATCCTGGTTCGGGGAAGAAGGCCCTACGTCCAGCGGGGGGAGATGTCTTGTATTACTTGCACCTAAGTGCTTGTACAGGGGAGAATACAAGCTTAGTGAGCGTGGACCGGAGTCCGGACTCATGTCTGTGTGTGGACTCGTGTGTTGTGTTCCCTTTTGAATGAGGGCCCTAGTGTCCCCTTTTATAGAGTAAGGGGAGGCCAGGGTTACATGAAGGTATTACAGGTGTCGGGGCGTATGGTGCCCCATACGGAGAAGGGTAGGAACCCTGTCTTGTCGGGGCCACTGGAGCCGATGTGATCGTCGCTGTTGAGGCGTCCTTGGGTCGTGGCTTCCATCCTGGGCGCGGACGTGGTGGTGCGACAAGGCGGGAGCCGTACAGCACCCATCCCGGAATGTACAGTACGCGGTGAGGTCCCTCCGGGTCTTGGGGTACCTGTCCTCCAATAGCACGAAAGTAGTTAGGGCTCGAAGGGCGCGGAGCCGGCTTCGAGGTGGTGCCACGGGGCTCGAGGGGCGCGGAGCGGCCTCGAGGTGTTACAGTGCAGGGCTCGAGGAGCACGTAGCCGGCCTCGAGGGGTTACAGTGCAGGCTCGAGGAGCGCGTAGCCGACCTCGAGGGTTACAGTGCAGGGCTCGAGGAGCGCGTAGCCGGCCTCGAGGGGTTACAGTGCCTGGCTTGGCCGAACAGTGCCGTACTGGTGCCCTTTTGCCCATGCTTGTGGTGAAAACGAGACTTGACCTTTATACCGAGTCACTGTGGTACATGCTGTGCACTGGTGGACATGACGGAGTAGGTGAAGACATTAAATGCGTGGCATGGGTTGGTACGGCTGTCTGTGCAGCTCGAGGTTCGTGCGTTAAGGCTCGAGGTGTGGGGGCGCGCTCGCCCGAGGCCTGGAGGGCTCGAGCGAGGCGGAGAGCGATCGTGCTCGCCCGAGGCCTTGCTGGGAGGGCTCGGGCGAGACGGAGACAGAGCGTTCGCCCGAGGCCTGGCTGAGGGCTCGGGCGAGACGGAGATAGAGCGTTCGCCTGAGGCCTTGCTGGGAGGGCTCGGTCGAGACGGAGACGGAGCGTTCGCCCGAGGCCTGGGGGCTGGAGGTCGGACGAGACGGAGACGGTGTGTTCGCCCGAGCGACGGAGACAGAGCGTTCGGGTGTGTGCGTTGATTGGGGGTACCCTTTTTGTACCACCGACAGTAGCCCCCGAGGCCATGGGGGAGTGGTTAGAACTCCCTCGTGGGCTTCCCGAAGAATCCTCCGTTGTTTGGGAACCTTCTGCCCAGCGGGTGCGCCTTTTTAGGCGGAAATCGTTAGGGAGCGGAGATCGCGGCGCCTGTGTACCTATCAACAGGCTCGAAATGTGGTTCGGTAGTAATATTAAATATTCGCGGTAACCTTTCCTTTGCCGTGGGAGACTTCGTCCGAGGCTTGGCTCGGAGGGCTCGGACGAGACGGAGAACGAGCGTTTGTCCTGGGCCTGGTCTCGAGGGCTCAGGCGAGATGGGGGTCGAGCTTTCACCGAGGCCTGAAAATCTCATGCTCACAAAAGAAAAGAGATTAGTCGCAACTGTCCGAGTTTTTAGAACCTCTTTCGTCGAGGGGTGCCAGGCTGAACCGACTGGCCGGCTCCTCGAGCTGTCGGCATGCCGATTGCCCTGGTTGTCATCCCGCGAGTCCTTTCGATCGGATGCGAGGAGGGATGCCTCGTACTACCCCGAGTGGGCGAGTATCGAGGTCCCGGTGAGCTGGTAACGGGGAATCCAAGTGAGAGCTCGTGCCCCGTTCATTAGGGGTCGACTGTGGCCCGGAGGCGGTCTCATAAAGCATGGGTGCTCAGTCTGCAGGAGTGCCGGGTCCGTTCGATAGGACCCGGTGGCTCGATGCCTCCCTCCGAGGGGATCTCACTGCACGTCGAGCTCCCCGCCTTGGATACACGTGAGGGGCCTCGAGGGCTCGGCCTCGAGTAATGCCGCGAGTGGCGCCCCTTGGTGTCCCTGACTCGGGTGCTCGAAGCCGGCTGTCGAACCCTTTTCGAGGGCCAGCATTCGCTGCTTCGAGACTTAGGGCCGGGCCCGTTTTTACCTTTATGAAGAAGCCTCGTCGTCTGGGAGTCCTTCTGCCCGTTGGGCACGCTTTTTAGGCGGAAATCGTCGGGGAGAGTGGCGGGCGCGAATTCGGAGCGACGGTCGTGGCGGGCCCGGGTAGTGGAGCGAATGGAGAGGTAACGCGTGTATCCTTCATCCGGCTCGAGACGCGGTTAGGTGGGCGCATTGAATGCATTCGTTACCTTTTTACGTCGTGGGAGATCCCGCCCGTCTGGATTTCCCCCTATAAATATCGAAAGAGGGGGAAAAGAGCCCTTTACTTTGCCTTTGCCTTCGCCGCGCCGTAGCCTTTACGTGCCCTCTCCTTCGAGCTAGCCGATTGGGGATTTCCGGCCACCCGTCCGCTGTTCGGATCCGCGCCGCACCCGTCATGGCCGCCCAGACACAGATGCTGCCGGCGAGGACTGGAGCCGTCGAAGGTGACGCAGAGCGAAATGGACTCGCTGGTGGCCCAGGGGCTTCTGCGCCCCAACCCGGAGGAGGGCCCGCATGGTGGGTTTATCCCATCGGCGGAGCACCGGGAGCCGCACCCGCCGGAGGGGTACGTGGTGAGCTTCACGCGCTACCACCGTATGGGGCTCGGCGTCCCGCCGAGCCGCTTCTTGCGAGGGCTGGCCCACCACTTCGAGGGGGAGTTGCAACACTTCTCCCCCAACTCCATCTCGCACGCCGCCATATTCGCCGCGGTGTGCGAGGGTGTGACACCCCAATTTTAAGAACAAAATTGGAGCACAATATATGTATGCCAGGATCAATTTTCATACATATATCCACATCATAGTAAATATCAAAACAATGCTTTATTAATATATCGAACATTGTTACAAAAAATGACCCTCGGGTCTGAAATAAAAAGTACAGACTCTCATGATAACTGACTCTAATGTAAACTCGCGGAAACTGGACTCCATCTCCACAGGAAGGTCGACCGGGGGTAGCGCCATCCTAGTACAGGTCGTCAGGGTCGAAGCCACCGTCCTCTGGATACTCCGGCTCCTCGTGAACGTAGCCACCAGCGTCTCCGTAATCGCCAGCGTCTGGGTGGGAAGCAGGGGGACAAAGAGGAGGGTGAGTACATCGAAATGTACTCCGCAAGTGTAGAAAATATGTGCTTATGAGGCTAATAACAAAGGTAGGCTGACTTGTTTGACTCAAGCACCTAAAGCGACACACCCTATTAATCCTATTAATCCTATGCACCTATTTACTAGGTTATAGACAGACTCTGTAGTAAAGTAACAACACTCGGAGTCGCACCGAGCAAGACCACACTCGGAGTCACACCGAGTAACCAACACTTGGAGTCACACCAAGCAACCGCACTTGGAGTCGCACCAAGTACCCACACCTGAAGTCCAATCAGGCAACCGCACCTGAAGTCCATCAGAGTGACCCGAAACAGTAACCGTAACCAACTAATCTCAAAGAAGTCAAGCCCAGCTGTGACCGTGAGCACGGCTGATATATCGTTTTAACTCTTGGCAGGAGTTGCACATACGTTACCATGAGTCGTGCAGGTCGGTCACGCTAAACACTGCCAGGTGCATAGCAGGTTGCTGCAAGGCCTTTACAAAGTCCCTCCAAGTCTGGTGTTACACGTACTCTAAGGTTTCTCCCCTGTCCATAAGTCAAAGACCCCAAGGACCCCTCTGAGCCACTAAACAAACCCCCGTGTAGCATAACTTAGAGGATACTAATTAATTAGCCAGGTCCAGCCCTCCAGATCTCATGGTTGCGCTGTCAAGCCGGGTTACATGCTCTGAGAACCGGGTCCTAGGGATCCAGGCAGGATATGTCTAGCACGAGCCCGAACCAAAAACCAAAAGCAGCTGCCGAGTCCCACGGCACAAAACCACCAATACGGTTCCATCTGCCGGATTTACCTAAACCATGTTTCTACAAAAGTTACCATGTTCACATTCGTTCCATAGTTCATTAATCAAGATTATAAACATTTAACTCTCATCCCAACCATGACTGCAGGGCTAAGCAAGACACCTACCCAAAACATCCCAAACAAGCGACAAGGATAATAGAGCAAGATCTAGTAAACATAGTGTAGGATTCAAATTTGACATTTGCATGCATCTACTGGATCTAATCTACTCTAGTACCAAAAGTAAAATAAAGTGTAGGTGCAAAATGTTCAAGAACACTTGCCTTCGGACTGGGTCGAATCAACTGGGTCGGAAGGATGGTCTGGAGCGTCCTCGTACTCCGCACTCTCTGGCCCAATCAACATACATGGCACATACAAAGCGAAATGAATAACAGTACAACAAACAGTAATAAAACACAGTAAAAACAATAGATCTACTGCGTAGAGAACAAAATTATGAATCTAACGCAAGTTGAATGGGTTAAAACGGAGTTAAAACGCAAAAGTTATAAGCATTTGAAGTTGGATGGCAATTCTGTGAATAAATCAAACTCATTTTCGTATTTTAAATAAATAAAAACTGAATTTAAAAGAACTCTGGACCAGGCCTCATTTTCAAGGAAAAACGGGGGCTAGATCAAAAGAAAACGCAGACTCAGCGCATAGTAGAAGTGGACGGCGGGTTGATTAACACAAGTTGAGGGTCCTTTATGCAAAGGCGCAGGGACGGTCGGCAGCGCCGGCGCTGGTGACACGTGACGGCGCGTCACTGGGTCGGTGCACGTCTGTGCTGTGGACGGGGCGCACGGCGCTCTGGCTCACGGTGTATGGTGGACCGAGGCCAGCGGGCTCTTCCCCGTCTCGCCCGAGGCTGAGGCCAGCGGGTTCTCCTCCGACTCGCCCGAGGCTAGCGCTCGATTAGCCTCGGCCTTCCTCTCCTTCCGACTCGCCCGAGGCTAGCGCTCGGTTAGCCTCGGCTTCCTTCTTCCGACTCGCCCGAGGCTAGGATTAGATCGGGGGCGGTCGGCTAACGTGTGCGCCGCGTGGTGCCGACGTGTGCCACATGGCGTACGGGGGTTGGACCGGCGTGCCGCGTGTATGGTGGACCGCTGACGTGGACGGGGTGAACTGTGTCCACGGCGCAGGCGCACCGGTGTATACCGGTTCGGGTTTGATCTAATCTCCGCCGCGGAATCAAGATCGGACGGCAGGGAACGAAAAGGGAGCCAGGGGTTACCGCCGGCGGGGAAGGGCACGGCGGCGCCCGGGCTCTACGCGGCGGCGCCATGAAAGGACTCGCCGGAGTTCTCGGGGAGGGGCCTAGGGACCAGTAGAGACCTAGGGGAGAGGCGGAATCGGACGAGGGCCTTACAACGGATCCGTAGACGTGCTTCTCGCCGCCGATGGAGGTTCGGAGTCGGCTGGCAGCGAGGTCGTCGCGGCGGCGGTGCTTGCGTACTCCGGTGAGGTCGCCGACGCAGCGCTCCTGCTCCGATTCGCTTCGGGATAGGTCTCCTGGACGCGGCGCGTGATCGTGAGGCGAGGGAGGGAGCGACGAGGGCCGGGGTGGCTCTCTGGGACGGGACGAGCTCAAGCCGAGCTCGGTGGCTGTTAATGGCGGTGGCGGCGCGGGTGGGCGAGAGAGGGCCTAGGGTTCTGGGGAGATCTACTTGTAGGTCGAGCGGGAGGGGTGGCGGCGCGATCCGATCGAGTGGGAGAGCCGGAGGGTTCGGAGGGATTGTTGGATCGGTGATGGCCGATGCCATCTGAGCGGAGGACGGGAGGCGCGCGCGGGAGGGAGGGGTGGGGACGACCTGACTGGCGGGTCCCGCCTGTCAGCGACGGAGAGAGGAGGGAGGCCGGTGCGTGGGCCGCGGGAGAGGAGGGGCGCGGCTGCTTGGAGAGGGGAGCGGCCGAGGCCGCGGCTGGGCTGGAAGTGAAGGTAGGGGAAGCCCAAACCATTCCTTTTCCTTTTTCATTTGTTTCCCAAATTCATTTTGAAATCAAATTCAAATCTGTTTCAAAACAAAACTAATTTGAAAACTTTGAAACATTTTCCCTAGTTTTTGTAAATAAAACTTGATTTGATTTTGTAAAATTTCTATAAATCTTTTTATTTGCTTTCTAAATAGAATAAATCCGATTCGCCCTATACGGGTTAATGAATTTATTTTTCACCCAATAATATGCAAGGCATGAATGCAACATGACAATATTAAATAAATTTATTTTCCTCCTCTAATAAACTAGCCGACCTATTTAGTTTCTAAATTTTTTAATTACATTGGGGAAAATTAAATCAGGGTGTTACAAACCTACCCCCTTAGAAGAATCTCGTCCCCGAGATTAGGAAGAGTCGGCGAAGAGGTGAGGAAAATCTGCCCGAAGATCATCTTCCTTCTCCCATGTGGCTTCTTCTTCGGAATAATGCTTCCATTGCACCTTGCAGATTTTGATCCTCTTATTGCGAGTACCCCGTTCCATCGTGTCCAGAATCTTGATCGGCTCGGAGAATGTTAGATCATCCCGCAGATCAAGCTCCTCAAGTGGCAACTGCTCCTCTGGAACTCTGAGGCACCTCTTCAGCTGGGATACGTGGAACACATCATGGATACCTGCCAGCCGTGCAGGCAACTCCAGCTGATAAGCAACTGCACCTTTCTTATCAATCACCTTGAAAGGGCCAATGAACCTCGGGGATAGCTTCCCTTTGACATTAAACCTCCGAAGTCCTCTGAAAGGTGACACCTTCAGATAGACATAGTCCCCAATCTGAAATTCCAGCTCCGTCGTCTGACATCTGCATAACTCTTCTGTCTAGTCTGAGCTGTCTTCAGGTTGCTTCTGATCTGTCTGACCTGTTCTTCAGCTTCTTCTATAGACTCAGGGCCAAAGACCTTCCTTTCTCCAACCTGATTCCAGAACAGGGGAGTTCTGCACTTCCGGCCATACAGTGCCTCGAAAGGTGACATCTTCAGACTGGCCTGATAACTATTGTTATATGAGAACTCTGCATATGGCAGACTCACATCCCAACTCTGGCTATTCTGAAGCGCACTGGCTCTCAACATATCCTCCAGAATCTGATTCACCTCTCTGTCTGACCATCAGTCTGAGGGTGATAAGCCGAACTGAAACTGAGGCGAGTGTCCATAGACTCATGCAACCGTCTCCAGAATCTGGATGTAAACTGCGTACCTCTGTCAGATACTATGATCTTAGGCACCCCATGCAAGCACACTATCCGAGACATGTACAACTCTGCAAGCTTCGGACCCTGATATGTCTCCTTGACCGGAATGAAATGAGCAACCTTGGTCAACCGATCAACTATGACCAAATAGAGTCATAACCAGACTGTGTCCTGGGCAAACCAGTGATAAAATCCATGCTGATCTCTTCCCATTTCCACTCGGGAATCTGCAGAGGCTGTAACAAACCAGCTGGTCTCTGATGTTGGGCCTTAACCCTCTGACATGTGTCACACAAGGCCACATACTCTGCTACATCTCTCTTCATCCCATACCACCAGTAATACTGCTTCAGATCCTGGTACATCTTGGTACTGCCTGGATGGAGAGAGTAGGCTGAATCATGAACTTCCCTCAGAATCAACTCCTTGATAGCCTTTACATCGGGAACACAGATCCTGCCTCTGAACCACAAAACACCCTGATCATCCTCCGTGAATCCAGGGGCTTTGTCTTCCTTGATCAACTGTCTGATCTCTAGCAAGTACTCATCAGTGAGCTGCCCTGCTCGGATATCACGCTCCAAGGTCGAATCAACCTCCATGGCTACTGCATCAGTGTGGCCGAGTATACCCAGATTGAGCTTCACAAACTCCTCATGCAACTCGGGTTGCTGCTCCTTGATCTCAAGCACATTGCAGTAGACTTTTCTGCTCAGGGCATCTGCTACAACATTTGCCTTGCCCGGATGATAGTTGATACTCAGATCGTAATCTTTGATCAACTCTAGCCATCTTCGTTGGCGGAGATTCAGATCTGGCTGGGTGAAGATGTACTTCAGGCTCTTATGATCAGTGTATATCTCTGTCTTCTTGCCCATCAGATAGTGCCTCCAGATCTTCAGAGCATGAACAACAGCTGCCAACTCAAGATCATGTGTAGGGTAATTCAGCTCATGCTTCCTGAGCTGTCTCGAGGCATAAGCAATCACCCGACCTTCCTGCATAAGCACACATCCCAGGCCCTGACGAGAAGCATCACAATAGACCGTGAAGTTCTTCTGGACATCTGGCATGACAAGAATAGGAGCAGAGTCAATCTCGCTTTCAGCTCCTCGAAACCAGTCTGGCATTCAGGGGACCATACAAACTTGGCACCCTTCTCAGTCAATCTCGTCATCGGCTTCACGATCTTGGAGAATCCTTCAATGAAGCGGCGATAATATCCTGCCATACCGAGGAAACTCCGAATCTCAGTAACGCTCTCAGGTACCTTCCAGTCCACTATATCTTGGACCTTGCCTGGATCCACTGATACACCACCCTCTGAGATGATATGCCCCAAATATGCAACCTTCTTCAACCAGAACTCGCATTTGCTCAGCTTTGCATACAACCGATGCTCTCTGAGCTTCTGCAACACTAATCTCAGATGCTTCTCATGTTCTTCTTCAGTCTTCGAGAATATCAGGATATCATCAAGGAACACCACGACGAACAGATCTAAAAACTCCATAAGACCTTGTTCATCAGATACATGAAGAAAGCTGGGGCATTAGTCAAGCCGAAGGACATCACTGTGTACTCATATAGCCCATATCGAGTCACAAACGCCGTCTTCGGGATATCAGCTTCACGAATCTTCAGCTGATTATAACCTGTTTGCAGGTCAATCTTCGAGAACACATGAGCACCCTTCAACTGATCAAACAGATCATCAATGCGAGGAATCGGGTACTTGTTCTTGATGGTAGCTTCATTCAATGCGCGGTAATCAACGCACATCCGCAGACCTCCATCCTTCTTCGGAACAAAGATCACAGGGGCTCCCCATGGGGATGTACTAGGACGAATATGCCCTTCTCTAACTGCTCTTGAATCTGCGTCTTCAGCTCGGCTAGCTTTTCGGCATCCATTCTATATGGTCGCCTGTATATAGGTGCAGTGCCAGGAACTAAATCAATAGAGAACTCAATCTCACGATCAGGTGGCATACCTGGCACCTTCTGGAAGACATCTGGGAACTCCTTGACAACTCGGATATCAGGTACCACGACGGCCTCATATGCTCTGGCTTCTTCTATCATCTTTGTCGGTGCTCGATACACAATCTCCGTGCCATCTGGATGCTTCACTGTGATGAGCCTCTGAGCACAATCAATGACTCCCTGGTACTTGCGTAGCCAATCCATTCCCAGAATGACATCAATACCTTGGGAATCCAGAACAATAAGAGAGGTGGGAAAGACTACCCCCCTTATGGTTAAGCTCACATTCGGGCACACATGCCTCGATATCAGTTCTCCTCCAGGAGAATTCACTAGCAGATGCTTTTTCATTAACACTCTATTCATATTATATTTAGATGCGCAGGGTGCTGATATGAAAGAATGAGATGCTCCAGAATCAAACAAGACTGTAACTGGGTGAGAGTCAACAAGGAACGTACCAAACACCACATCTGGTGCCGTCTGGGCAGACTCTGCCGTCACGTGGTTCACACGACCACGAGTGTAGCTCTGGGACTGGCCTGCAGGACGAGACTGCGGTGGAGCTGGCTGCCTCAACGGACACTTGTTGGCGAAGTGTCCCATCTGGTTACACTTGTAACACGGGCCAATCTGACCTGCCCCCTGTGCTGGACGGGGCTGCTGCGGAGCTGGAAGACCCTGGCGAGGTGCCTGAGCCTGGCGTGGCTGCTGCTGAGGTGGAGCCTGATACTGTGGAGCTGGATGCCTGTACTGGGGAGCGGGCTGCCGGGACTGGGGCGGCCGGTACTGCTGCTGCTGGGGAATCTGCCTGGAAGCTGGAGCAGGTGGAGCGTAGCGGGGACGAGTAGAGCTGCCTGAGGACTGTCCCTGGAACGTCATCTTCCTCTTGCGATCTGCATCGAGGTCCTTCCGTTCCTTCTCCACCGCGAAGGCACGGTCAACCAGCTTCTGAAATGAGGAATACTCATTTGAAGCTAGGGCATAGCGGAGTCCTGGATTAAGCCCATGCCTGAAGCAGATAACAATTTTATTATTTATCAGGTAACGAAGGAATGAACAAGGGTATATGAAGAATATATTTAATATGAAAGAATGACAGAGATCTTGCCTGAAGCACTCCTGCTTCTTATCATCTGTGTCCACGTCATCTGGGGCGTAACGGGACAGCTGGCTGAACCGCGTGAGATACTCACGCACTGTCATCGCGCCCTGCCTGAGATCCTGGAACTCGCGGCGCTTCACCCTGATCTCGCCGAAAGGGACGTACTGGTCGCGGAATGCCCTGCGGAACTCCTCCCAAGTGATCGAGTCGGCGTCCGCATGAGCTGTGGTGTACGCAGTCCACCAGTTCTTCGCCGGGCCCTGAAGCTGGTGCGAGGCGTAGAGGGCCTTATCAAGGTCCCCGACATGGGCAAGCTGCAACTTGCCTGTAATCGTCTCGAGCCAATCATCTGCATCCATTGGCTCTATGGCGTGGTGGAACACTGGAGGGCGCGGTCGTCGTCATGAAGCTCCTGAGGTGTCATCCGGTCGGGGTGGCTGTGCAGCTCCTGCACCCTGAGCACCCTGAGCAGCCTGCGCCATCTGCTGCATGTGCTGCATGATCTGGGCCATGTTCTGCATCATCTCATTCTGCACCTGGGCCATCTGGAGCGGGTCGTACGGAGGCGGAGGTGGAGGTGGATGAGGATGGGGCGGCTGGTTGCCACCTGCCCCGCTCCCGCCAGCGTGACCAGCGTTACCCGCGCTGCTCCTGGTGTCAACCATCTGTTACATTTTCCAGGAGTAAGAGTGAGATATGATAGATAGATATATAGCAACCCTGATTTGGTTAATTAATTTGATTAGTAAAACATTTTAACAAATGATGTTGCTGCAACCTGACGGCCGCAACACACCAACAATCATTACAAAGAACCAAATCAAAACATGTGCACAAGTACATATCAATCAACGTGCTACGAGTTCAAACAATTATGGTGGGCATCCTACTATTGGAGGACCTACTTTGAAACAAAGTTTGAATTTTCAGCAGAGAAAGGGTCTACAGAAGTGAGAAAAGAGATGGGGCTTTTAAAAATAGTTTTGTAAACTCGACGACTGACTAGGGTAGCGTCCTACGGTCAACACGGCTCCGATACCACTCTGTGACACCCCAATTTTAAGAACAAAATTGGAGCACAATATATGTATGCCAGGATCAATTTTCATACATATATCCACATCATAGTAAATATCAAAACAATGCTTTTATTATATATCGAATATTATTACATAAATGACCCTCGGGTCTGAAAGAAAAAGTACAGACTCTCTCGACAACTAACTCTATGAATCTAAAGTGCGGAAGTCTGGACTCCATCTCCACAGGAAGGTCGACCGGGGGTAGCGCCATCCTAGTACAGGTCGTCAGGGTCGAAGCCACCGTCCTCTGGATACTCCGGCTCCTCGTGAACGTAGCCACCAGCGTCTCCGTAATCGCCAGCGTCTGGGTGGGGAAGCAGGGGGACAAAGAGGAGGGTGAGTACATCGAAATGTACTCCGCAAGTGTAGAAAATATGTGCTTATGAGGCTAATAACAAAGGTAGGCTGACTTTTTGACTCAAGCACCTAAAGCGACACACCCTATTAATCCTATTAATCCTATGCACCTATTTACTAGGTTATAGACAGACTCTGTAGTAAAGTAACAACACTCGGAGTCGCACCGAGCAAGACCACACTCGGAGTCACACCGAGTAACCAACACTTGGAGTCACACCAAGCAACCGCACTTGGAGTCGCACCAAGTACCCACACTGAAGTCCATCAGGCAACCGCACCTGAAGTCCATCAGATGACCCGAACAGTAACCAGTAACCAACTAATCTCAAAGAAGTCCAAGCCCGCTCGTGACCGTGAGCACGGCTGATATATCAGTTTTACACTCTGCAGAGGTTGCACATCGTTACCCATGAGTCGTGCAGGTCCCGTCACGCTAAACACTGCCAAGGTGCATAGCAGGTTGCACTGCAAGGCCTTTACAAAGTCCCTCCAAGTCTGTGTTACACGTACTCTAAGGTTTCTCCCCTGTCCATAAGTCAAAGACCCCAAGGGACCCCTCTTGAGCCACTAAACAAACCCCGTGTAGCATAACTTAGAGGATACTAATTAATTAGCCAGGTCCAGCCCGTCCAGATCTCATGGTTGCGCTGTCAAGCCGGGTTACATGCTCTGAGAACCGGGTCCTAGGGATCCAGGCAGGATATGTCTAGCACGAGCCCCGAACCAAAAACCAAAAGCAGCTGCCGAGTCCCACGGCACAAAACCACCAATACGGTTCCATCCTGCCGGATTTACCTAAACCATGTTTCTACAAAAGTTACCATGTTCACATTCGTTCCATAGTTCATTAATCAAGATTATAAACATTTAACTCTCATCCCAACCATGACTGCAGGGCTAAGCAAGACACCTACCCAAAACATCCCAACAAGCGACAAGGATAATAGAGCAAGATCTAGTAAACCATAGTGTAGGATTCAAATTTGACATTTGCATGCATCTACTGGATCTAATCTACTCTAGTACCAAAAGTAAAATAAAGTGTAGGTGCAAATGTTCAAGAACACTTGCCTTCGGACTGGGTCGAATCAACTGGGTCGGAAGGATGGTCTGGAGCGTCCTCGTACTCCGCACTCTCTGGCCCAATCAACATACATGGCACATACAAAGCGAAATGAATAACAGTACAACAAACAGTAATAAAACAGTAAACAAATAGATCTACTGCGTAGAGAACAAATTATGAATCTAACGCAAGTTGAATGGGTTAAAACGGAGTTAAAACGCAAAAGTTATAAGCATTTGAAGTTGGATGGCAATTCTGTGAATAAATCAAACTCATTTTCGTATTTTAAATAAATAAAAACTGAATTTAAAAGAACTCTGGACCAGGCCTCATTTTCAAGGAAAAACGGGGGCTAGATCAAAAGAAAACGCAGACTCAGCGCATAGTAGAAGTGGACGGCGGGTTGATTAACACCAAGTTGAGGGTCCTTTATGCAAAAGGCGCAGGGACGGTGGGCGCGCCGGCGCTGGTGACACGTGACGGCGCGTCACTGGGTCGGTGCACGTCTGTGCTGTGGACGGGGCGCACGGCGCTCTGGCTCACGGTGTATGGTGGACCGAGGCCAGCGGGCTCTTCCCCGTCTCGCCCGAGGCTGAGGCCAGCGGGTTCTCCTCCGACTCGCCCGAGGCTAGCGCTCGATTAGCCTCGGCCTTCCTCCTTCCGACTCGCCCGAGGCTAGCGCTCGGTTAGCCTCGACTCCTTCTTCCGACTCGCCCGAGGCTAGGATTAGATCGGGGGCGGTCGGCTAACGTGTGCGCCGCGTGGTGCCGACGTGTGCCACATGGCGTACGGGGGTTGGACCGGCGTGCCGCGTGTATGGTGGACCGCTGACGTGGACGGGGTGAACTGTGTCCACGGCGCAGGCGCACCCGGTGTATACCGGTTCGGGGTTTGATCTAATCTCCGCCGCGGAATCAAGATCGGACGGCAGGGAACGAAAAGGGAGCCAGGGGTTACCGCCGGCGGGGAAGGGCACGGCGGCGCCCGGGCTCTACGCGGCGGCGCCATGAAAGGACTCGCCGGAGTTCTCGGGGAGGGGCCTAGGGACCAGTAGAGACCTAGGGGAGAGGCGGAATCGGACGAGGGCCTTACAACGGATCCGTAGACGTGCTTCTCGCCGCCGATGGAGGTTCGGAGTCGGCTGGCAGCGAGGTCGTCGCGGCGGCGGTGCTTGCGTACTCCGGTGAGGTCGCCGACGCAGCGCTCCTGCTCCGATTCGCTTCGGGATAGGTCTCCTGGACGCGGCGCGTGATCGTGAGGCCGAGGGAGGGAGCGACGAGGGCCGGGGTGGCTCTCTGGGACGGGACGAGCTCAAGCCGAGCTCGGTGGCTGTTAATGGCGGTGGCGGCGCGGGTGGGCGAGAGAGGGCCTAGGGTTCTGGGGAGATCTACTTGTAGGTCGAGCGGGAGGGGTGGCGGCGCGATCCGATCGAGTGGGAGAGCCGGAGGGTTCGGAGGGATTGTTGGATCGGTGATGGCCGATGCCATCTGAGCGGACGGGAGGCGCGCGCGGGAGGAGGGGATGACGACCTGACTGGCGGGTCCCGCCTGTCAGCGACGGAGAGAGGAGGGAGGGCCGGTGCGTGGGCCGCGGGAGAGGAGGGCGCGGCTGCTTGGGAGAGGGAGCGGGCCGAGGCCGCGGCTGGGCTGGAAGTGAAGGTAGGGGAAGCCCAACCATTCCTTTTCCTTTTTCATTTGTTTCCCAAATTCATTTTGAAATCCAAATTCAAATCTGTTTCAAAACAAAACTAATTTGAAAACTTTGGAAACATTTTCTAGTTTTTGTAAATAAAACTTGATTTTGATTTTGTAAAATTTCTATAAATCTTTTTATTTGCTTTCTAAATAGAATAAATCCGATTCGCCCTATACGGGTTTAATGAATTTATTTTTCACCCAATAAAATTGTGCAACGGCATGAATGCAACATGACAATATTAAATAAATTTTATTTTCTCCTCTAATAAACTAGCCGACCTATTTAGTTTCTAAATTTTTAATTACATTGGGGAAAATTAAATCAGGGTGTTACAGAGGGGTACCTGAAGATGGAGCCGCACTGGGAGATGTTCGTCCATCTCTTCCAGGGGCGAGCTCTTCATCAAGTCCCTGAAGCCCAGCGGGAGGCGGCCCGTGCGCATGGGCTCCCTTGCCATTACTGCGAGGGCGGGGACCTCGTCGGCCAATGTCCCCCGCGAGTACCTGCGATACAAGCTTTCCACCAACCAGGCCGGGTGGGACGACCATTGGTTCTATCTGCGGAACGAAGGTGGCCTCCTTCCGCAGTACACCGGCAGGGTCCTCACTCGACGCCCGGAGAAGTGGACCTGGGGCGTTGCGGCGGACAGGCAACGCCACCTGGCCCCGCTGATGGAGATGATGAAGACGCTGGTGGATGAGAAGAAGCTGACCGTGCAAGCGGTCATTTGGGCGTTCCACCAGCGAAGAGTTCTTCCGCTGGCGGACCGCCCCCTTCTTATGCACGAGATGGGCCCGCAGGCTCAGCTCGAGGCGCTCAATCGCTCGAGGATGGCCGAAGAGAGGCTGTCCCGGAACGAGGGCGTCTCCCGGGTGTCGATCACGATCCAGGGGCCGTTCGTCCCTGAACTCTCCAACCTGGTTGCGATGGCACCCGACGAGGGGTGTCTCGACCTGGTAAGCCTCCCTCGAGTCGAGCTATCTCGAGCCTCCTCCCCCTTCTTCCTCCTTCGATCCGTTTGCATCCGTCTTGTGGTTTGTCTCATCACGCTTCTTCTTTCTTCAGGGGGCATTTACTTGTCGCGCGTCGAGGCCCCCGGTGAGGGAGGACGCCGCGGGTTCTCAGGTGAGGCGCCTCTCTGCTCAGAAGGACAAGGAGAGCAAGGATGCCAAAAAGAAGAAAGAGAAAAATAAAAACTTGCGACGCTTAGCTCGGGAGCAGAGACTGGCGAAGGCTCGTCGTAACCGTCAGCCTGGGGACGGGTCCCCCGAGCTGAGCTCCTCGAGCTCGGAGGAGGAGAGTGGTGATGAGGAGGAGGGCGACGACGAGGGGATGGATGTGCGCTTGATGCGCGCGGGGCTCGTTGATGACAGGGCTGACCGCTCCTCTGTGCAGGAGGGTACACTGGAGGTCCCCCCGACAAAAGGGTCGCGCGGGACGCAGCCGCGGAAGGCGGCGCCGATCCCTGCCTCGTCGGGGGCCCGCGGTCCGTCGAGCTCCGCGCCGGATGCGCCCCTGGTCGTAAGGAAGCCCCGGACCCGGAGCGCCTCCGCCACAGCGCCAACGGAGGCCGCCCCCGCGTCAGCCCAGACGGGGGGTCTCGAGAGGGGTCGGGCCTCGAGAGGCGGTCGACAGGTTGAGAAGGTTTTCGGGCCCGACCCCCGTGAGCCGTCAAGGGCGCCGTCGAGCCCGCGGAGGGGCGGGCGCCAAGAAGAGGCGTCGAGCCCGCGCCATCACGAGCGTCGGGGAGGGAGCCCCCGAGCGTCTCGTGACCAGGGGCGCGAGCGTCCCCGGAGTCCATCGCCGCACCGCCGCCGGGATACGGAAGCGGACGCGGGAGGGCGCGACCACCAGCGCGGGCGCCGGAGCAGGTCCCGGAGCCCGCGCCGGGGCGAGCGCCACGACGTCGGCACGAGGGTGGTACGGTCGCCCTCCCGCGATGTGGGGCGGAAGGAGGGCTCTCCCTCGAGGTCGAGCCATGGGAGGCGTCGGGAGCCCTCCCCCCATCCCAGCCCCGTGGAGACGGCCCAGGCTCAGGGCTCGAGCCGTGGGGCGGGCTCGAAGCCCCCGAGTGGGTCCGGCGATTCCTGGGAAGAAGCCCAGCCGCCGCTTCGGGTGAGTAGTTTCCTTGGGACTCGTCGGTAGGAAGGCTTCACCTCTTTGCTTTTGATGACGCGTGCCATCTCCGTCTTCTCAGGGGGAAGCGCTCCTACCAGGAGGTGGACCTTGCCTCGTCCAAGCGGGCCAAGACCTCGAGCCCTGTCGAGGCACAGGCACCTCGAGGTATGGCACCTTCCTCCGCTAGAGAAGCCGCTTGGCTGGAGAAGGCCCGAGCTGCTATGGCTCGAGGGGGTCGGATGATCGTCGCGAATTTTGGTGAGGCCGTCGCCATCGACCAGCGGGGGTCGAGGTACTCTTCCTGGTTCTGACATCTCCGTCATCTCGTATTGCAGGGGCCTCAGCTCATGGCATCGAGCCTGCCACCATCGTATCCGCCGAAGCGCTGCCTCCTCCCCCTCCTCCTCCTCCCGCGATGGTGCCAACTGGGAGCGCCATCCTTCCCCTCACCACGACGGTTGTTCCGGGGGAAGCGCCTGGGGCGAGCACGGCCCCGCCGGCGTCTGGGGCTGAGGAGACTGCGCCCCTTGTGGCTCCGACCAGCACGGGCCGGGCTGCGGAGGAGGGAAAGGGGGGAAGAGGCGTCGGCGGAGAAGGAGCCGACGGTGGAGGACCTCCTGAACGAGCTGGAGCAGGGGCCGCTCCTCGCCGCGGGCTCGATGACGGTGGAGGCGCCCGAGGTGCCGGCTAGCGCCGACAAGGCGCCGGAGGGCCCGGCCGGGGAAGAGGGCCCGGGGTCGAGCCTTCCCTCGATCGATCCGCAACAGGAAGTGCCGGCGGAGGGACGGAGGGAGTCGGGGCCCGTGCCGTCGGGCGGCGGGTCGCTGTCGGGGCAGCTCGAGGCGGAGGAGGATCTGCCCGACATCGAGCTCGACCGACCGGTATGGCCAGTTTCCCGTCCCACTGAGCCCGCCCCTCGCCGTGGTTCCCATCGAGCAGCCGGTCCAGCGGGGGGCTCCGCGCGAGGTGCGGTCCATCTTCCGGGAGGTGGCCGTGCTTATGGCGGAGGCGGAGCGGTCCTGCTCCGAGGAGGCGGGCCGGTCCGCACAGGTGTCAGCCGCCCTCGAGCGGGCTGAGGCGGAGCTTCGAGATCTCCGCGCGGAGCTGAGCCGGAACGCCCAGATGGCGAGCCGGCTTAACGAGGCGGAGGCGGAGGTCCGGGTGGCTCGAGGCGAGGTCGCTCGATCCAAGGAGGAGGCCGCCGCCGCTCTCGAAGCGTCGAGGAAGGAGGCCGCGGACGCCCGAAGCGAGGCCACCTCTGCCCGGGCCTGAAGCCGAGGCGGCGAAGCAGGGAGGCTGCTGACGCCCGTGGCGAGGCCGCCGCTGCCTCGAACCGCAGCGGAGGCGGCGAGAAAAGAGGCCGAAGACGCCAAGAGTGGTGCCGCCACCGCCCGAGCTGCCGAGGGGGCGGCGCGGCAGGAGGTGATCCGCAAGGATCTGGCCCTGGTAGAGGCGGGCCGGCTGATCGAGGACCTTAGGTCCGAGAAGCTTCCTCACGCTGGCCGAGAAGCGCAGGCTGGAGCAGCGTGCTGAGGGCCTGACCAGCGACCTCGCCGCACTGGGGCAACACTGCGACGGTGAGGCTTACACCTTGTTCTTGTTTGGGTCTCGAAGTTCTTTGTTACGCCGCAGTCTCACTCTTCCTTGTTTGTTGCGCAGGGGTCGAGAAGACGGTCGAGGAGCTCCGCGGGACGAACCAGGCTCTCTTGGACCAGCTCCAAGACGAGACGATGGTGGCGGAGCGGGCTCGCTCTTCTCTCGACCGGCTCGGCCCCATGTGGGGTGCTCCTCCTGTGACCGCGGCAGAAGGTGCAATGGCTCGGGGCGATGCCTTGGTCGACGCCTTGTGCTTCTTCGACGCAGCCGCGCGGGACCGTGTCCGGCAAGCTCTCCATCACGGCGTCAAGCAGACACTCGCGGTCGTTCGCTCCGGTTTCCGCTTCCCGGTCCACGTTGTCGCGAATGGCTTCATCGAGATCGAGGGGAAGGATGAGGAGTGGAACAACCGCCGTGTCGACAAAATTTTGGAGAAGATGGAGAGGCCGGGGACGTCGCTTGCGAAGATCTTCGAGGAGGACGTGCTGCCTCCTGACGCCAGCAGCGGTGTCGGGAGCCCTCCTCCTTCGAGCTCGGGCGTCGAGGTCGAGCCTGCCATCGTGGACCTCGGGGAGGAGTACCGCACCGACGAGGACTGAGGCCTGCGTGCCAAATTTGGGCGTCGAGGCCCTTGTAAGAATTCTATGGCATAAATGAGGGTACGTCGAGACCCGAATGTATATGTGATTTGTTTATGAAAAGAGTTGTTTTCTTTTCAAATGCGTTTGACCGCTTCTCTTTGTCGCAAGCTCGAGTTTCTGCTAACTTAGTCTGTGTTCCTTTGATACGTCGCGAGCCCCTCGAGGGGAGGCGTAGGTAGGGCACCGTAGCCCGGGGGCGTAGGCGGCCGTCTACGTCGACGCCCCCCGACCTTGGAGGCTCGAGGTACTTTAAGATTTAGACGTCGCTAGTTCACTCGAGGCGCGAGTCGAGACGAGGGTCAAATTTTTGAAAAGAAAACACGCGTTTTTTCCGGAGTCTGGGGGGCGTTTACCCCCTTGTCAGCCCCCGAGGGAGGCTCGACCCTGAGCTAGGCAGGGTCGAGGCTACCTTGAGTTGCTAAGTAACATGAAAGATGGAGCACGAGTTGGCCCATTCATATTCAACGTGTTTGTACAAAGCAGTAAAATGAACAAGGCCTCGAGGCCCTTAAGGGTAGAAGCGACGTAGCTGAGATATGTTCCACGCGTTCGCCAGGATCCTGCCTTGGTCGTCGTAGAGCTTGTATGTGCCTGGCTTGAGCACTTCGGCCACGGTGTATGGGCCTTCCCACGGAGGGGTGAGCTTATGGCGCCCTCGATTATCTTGCAGCCGTCGAAGCACGAGGTCCCCCACCGCCAGGTCCCTTTTGCGCACGTGCTTGTCGTGGTAGCATCGAAGTGTTTGCTGGTAGCGTGCAGAGTTGATGAGCGCCACGTCTCGGGCCTCCTCGAGCTGGTCCTTGGCGTTGGCGAGCCTTTCGTCACTTGGTTTGCTCGTTGTAGGCTCGAAGTCGAGGTGAGCCGTACTCGAGGTCCGTAGGTAAGACGGCCTCGGCGCCGTAGGTTAGGAAAAACGGAGTGAACCCGGTGGCTCGACTCGGCGTAGTCCTGAGGCCCCACAGCACCGAGGGGAGTTCTGTAGCCCACCCCTTTCCGAAATTCTTGAGGGTCTTGAACAGCCTCGGCTTTAGCCCATGGAGTATCATGCCGTTGGCGCGCTCGACCTGCCCGTTGCATTGGGGGTATGCGACCGAGGCCCAGGTTACGCGAATGTTGTTGTCATCGCAGAAGTTGGTGAACTTTTTGCCCGTGAATTGGGTGCCATTGTCGGTGATGATGACATTAGGCACCCCGAACCGGTACATGATGTTGGCGATGAACTCGACAGCCCTCTCGGAGGTGGGGTCTCCTATCGGCTTAGCCTCGATCCACTTGGTGAACTTGTCGACGGCCACGAGCATGTGTGTGTACCCTCCGCTTGTCCTTTTGAGGGGACCCACGAGGTCGAGCCCCCAAACGGCAAATGGCCAAGTGATTGGGATCATCTGCAGGGCGTGTGCGGGCTGGTGCGTTTGCTTGGCAGTAGAATTGACACCCATGGCATGCTTGGACCAAACGCTTGGCATCCCCAATGGCGGTCGGCCAATAGAAGCCTTGTCGGAAGGACGTTGCCAACCAGGGCCCTCGGCGCTGCGTGGTGGCCGCAAGCCCCTGAGTGCATATCGTCGAGGAGCTTGCGCCCTTCCTCGAGTGGGATGCAGCGTTGAAGGATTCCAGTCGGACTTCGTCGGTATTGCTCCCGTTCGTCGCCGTAGATGACGTAGGTCTTGGCCCTCCGAGCGATGCGTCGGGCCTCCGTCTTGTCTTCTGGTAGCTCGCCTCGCGTCAGGTAGTCGAGGTAGGGCGTCCGCCAGTCGAGGGGCCGTGATGACGAAGAGGCGTGTGCGTCGACCTGCATCGCCTCTGCGGACGTCGAGGGGTCCTTCTCGAGGTGTGGCGTTGAGAGTCGAGCCCCCGTGTCTTGCTCGAGGGGTGGCGTCGAGGGGCCAGCCCCCGGGTCGATTTCGACGGATGGCTCGAAGACGTCCCTCGAGAAGACGTCTAGTGGTACCGTGCCGCGCGTGGACGCCAACTTTGCCAGCTCGTCTGCGGCCTCGTTGTATTTCCGAGCTACGTGGTTGAGCTCGAGGCCGTAAAACTTGTCTTCCAGCTTGCGCACCTCCCCGCAGTATGCCTCCATCTTGGGATCGATGCAGCTTGAAGCCTTCATAACCTGGTTGACGACGAGCTGCGAGTCTCCTCGGGCGTCGAGGCGTCGGACCCCGAGCTCGAGGGCGATGCGCAGCCCATTGACGAGGGCCTCGTACTCGGCGACGTTGTTGGAGGCGGGGAAGTGCAAGCGTAGCAGGTAGCGCATGTGTACTCCGAGGGGTGAGATGAAGAGCAGGCCTGCTCCTGCCCCCGTCTTCGTGAGGGATCCATCGAAGTACATGGTCCAGAGCTCGGCTTGAACTTGTGCCGGCGGGAGCTGAGTATCGGTCCATTCAGCAACGAAGTCCGCCAACGCTTGCGACTTGATGGCCTTTCGCGGGGCATAGGTGATGGTCTCCCCCATTAGTTCGGCGGACCACTTGGCGATGCGCCCCGTGGCCTCCCGATTGTTGACGATCTCTCCGAGAGGGAAGGACGACACCACCGTCACGGGATGAGCGAGGAAGTAGTGCTCGAGCTTGCGCCTTGTGACGATGATGCCGTAGAGCAGCTTTTGGATGTGCGGGTACCGGACCTTGGCCTCGGAGAGTACCTCACTGGTGAAGTATACCGGTCGCTGGACCGGCAATGTATGACCCTCCTTGTGCCTCTCGACGGCTATGACCGCGCTAACCACCTGAGTGGTTGCGGGCACATAGAGGAGGAGGGGCTCAGGGGAATCGTCACCTTCGACTGGTCGCGGGGGCACGAGAATTGGTGCAGAAGTCAGCAGCCCCTTCAACTTGGTTAAGGCCTCCTCGGCTTCGGCGGTCCACGCAAAGTGTTCCGTCTTTTTTAGTAGGCGGTAGAGGGGTAGTGCTTTTTCCCCCCAGCCTCGAGATGAATCTGCTGAGAGCGGCTAGGCAGCCTGTTACTTTCTGCACACCCTTGAGGTCACGAATCGGGCCCATCCTTGTGACTGCTGAGATTTTTTCAGGGTTTGCCTCGATCCCCCGTTGTGAGACGATGTAGCCAAGTAGCATGCCTCGAGGCACACCAAAGACACATTTCTCGGGGTTGAGCTTCACATTCTTGGCCCGGAGGCGCTCGAACGTGGTCTCGAGGTTGCTGATGAGGTTCCCTACTTTTTTAGTTTTAACCACGATGTCGTCGACGTAGGCCTCGACGGTCTTGCCTATGTGCTCGCCAAAGATGTGCTGCATACATCGTTGGTACGTTGCCCCGGCGTTTCGAAGGCCGAAGGGCATCGTAACATAACAATACATACCAAATGGCGTGATAAAAGAGGTCGCGAGCTCATCGGATTTTCTCATCCTAATTTGGTGGTAGCCGGAATACGCATCAAGGAACGAAAGCACTTCGCACCCAGCAGTGGAATCGACTATCTGGTCGATTCTAGGTAAAGGAAATGGAACTTTTGGACATGCTTTATTCAGACCAGTGTAATCTATACACATCCGCATTTTTCCATTCTTTTTCCTAACTAGTACAGGATTAGCTAGCCACTCTGGGTAAAATACCTCCTTGATGAATCCGGCCGCCAAAAGCTTGTGCACCTCCTCGCCGATGATCCTACGTTTTTCCTCGTCGAAGCGGCGCAGGCGTTGCTTCACCGGTCTGGACCCGGCCTGGATCTCCAAGGCGTGCTCGGCGACTTCCCTCGGTATGCCCGGCATGTCCGAGGGGTTCCACGCAAACATGTCGATGTTCGCGCGGAGAAAGTCGACGAGCACTGCTTCCTGTTTGGGCTCGAGGCTGGTACTGATGGTCAGCGTCTTGCCATTGGCCGAGGTCGGGTCGACGGGTATTTGCTTGGTGTGCTCAGCCGGCTCGAAGGTGCCGGCGTGACGCTTTGCTTCTGGGGCCCCCTCGGTGGCCAGAGCTGCTAAGGCCTCGAGCGAGTCGAGGTGGACGTTGGCTTCCCCCCGCTCGACACATTCCACGTCGCAGTGGTACGCGTGCTCGTAGGAGGTGTCAACGGTGATGACCCCTTTTGGCCCCGGCATCTTGAGCTTCAAGTACGTGTAGTTAGGAATCGCCATGAACTTGGCGTAGCCGGGCCGGCCGATGATGGCGTGGTAGGTCCCTTGGAAGCCGACCACCTCGAAGGTGAGCGTTTCCTGACGGAGGTTTGCCGGCGTGCCGAAGCAAACCGGCAGGTCGATGCGCCCGAGGGGGTGGGCGTATGATGTGTGAGTTGGATTTTTATTATGCTTATGTGTGATATGGTTCTTTGTAATGAGTGTTGAGATTTGTGGGCTTGTCTACAAATCTCATAGTTAGACATAACGTTTATGAATAATAAGAGGGTTAGTTATATCTTGTCCTATGCTGTTTTCTGGAGCAACCTGTGATCTTTCGGTTATATCTCAAGTTCTGATCATGCAACATGGCTGAAAATTTTATGGTGGAAAATAGACTCCTATATCTAACCAATGCCTCTGGAATCACTTCAATAGCTGTTATGGTTTGTGAGATATGGCTGTTTCAAGTTAGAGTTTCTGCGCAGTTTTGAACTCTGGACAGATCTGTTTGTTCTCTGTGTTTGACTAATTTAACGACAGAATCTGGGAAACTCACTTAAATAAAAGTTGTAGATAATTTTGTTATCTTTCCAACCGTGTATCACACGCCCTGTTTGGATTTCTGGAACTCCGAATATGACTGTTTTTTGTACTGCTATTACTGGATCTCGCCCAGAAATTTTCAGATCTCCTGTTTCCTTTCATACAAGTGATCTTTTCATGAAAAGTTCGCTAACCTTGATCCCTGTTTGGAAACACAGATGGCCGCCAGAGGAGGTGGAGTTGGAGGTGGACGTGGACGTGGCCGTGGTCGTGGAGCACCTGTTAACCCACCACCACCACCACCCCCAGTTGACATTCAGCAGTTGATGGGCATCCAAGCCCAATTTATGCAAACCATGATGCAACATATGCAGAATCAGCCAGTTGGAGGAGCACCACCGATGTAAGTGAGGGACAAGAGGGGTGAGTTTTTGAAGGGTCACCCGCCAGTGTTCTCTCATGCCGCTGATCCCCTGGAGGCTGATGACTGGCTTCGTGCTATTGAACGCCAGCTTACCATCTGTCGGTGTTTCGTACCCGGGGGTATCACACCTACGAGTAATATGATCGCGTGCTTCTCTTCCTGGATGGTGATGCAAGGGGACACAGGGATTTATCCTGGTTCGGGCGAAGAAGGCCCTACGTCCAGCGGGGGGAGATGTTCTTGTATTACTTGCACCTAAGTGCTTGTACAGGGGAGAATACAAGCTTAGTGAGCGTGGACCGGAGTCCGGACTCATGTCTGTGTGTGGACTCGTGTGTTGTGTTCCCTTTGAATGAGGGCCCTAGTGTCCCCTTTTATAGAGTAAGGGGAGGCCAGGGTTACATGAAGGTATTACAGGTGTCGGGGCGTATGGTGCCCCATACGGAGAAGGGTAGGAACCCTGTCTTGTCGGGGCCACTGGAGCCGATGTGATCGTCGCTGTTGAGGCGTCCTTGGGTCGTGGCTTCCATCCTGGGCGCGGACGTGGTGGTGCGACAAGGCGGGAGCCGTACAGCACCCATCCCGGAATGTACAGTACGCGGTGAGGTCCCTCCGGGTCTTGGGGTACCTGTCCTCCAATAGCACGAAAGTAGTTAGGGCTCGAAGGGCGCGGAGCCGGCTTCGAGGTGGTGCCACGGGGGCTCGAGGGGCGCGGAGCCGACCTCGAGGTGTTACAGTGCAGGGCTCGAGGAGCGCGTAGCCGGCCTCGAGGGGTTACAGTGCAGGGCTCGAGGAGCGCGTAGCCGGCCTCGAGGGGTTACAGTGCCTGGCTTGGCCGAACAGTGCCGTACTGGTGCCCTTTTGCCCATGCTTGTGGTGAAAACGAGACTTGACCTTTATACCGAGTCACTGTGGTACATGCTGTGCACTGGTGGACATGACCGGAGTAGGTGAAGACATTAAATGCGTGGCATGGGTTGGTACGGCTGTCTGTGCAGCTCGAGGTCCGTGCGTTAAGGCTCGAGGTGTGGGGGCGCGCTCGCCCGAGGCCTGGAGGGCTCGAGCGAGGCGGAGAGCGATCGTGCTCGCCCGAGGCCTTGCTGGGAGGGCTCGGGCGAGACGGAGACAGAGCGTTCGCCCGAGGCCTGGCTGGGAGGGCTCGGGCGAGACGGAGATAGAGCGTTCGCCCGAGGCCTTGCTGGGAGGGCTCGGGCGAGACGGAGACGGAGCGTTCGCCCGAGGCCTGGCTGGGAGGGCTCGGACGAGACGGAGACGGTGTGTTCGCCCGAGCGACGGAGACAGAGCGTTCGGGTGTGTGCGTTGATTGGGGGTACCCTTTTTTGTACCACCGACACCATCGCGCAATGCAATGACCAGGAGAAGGTGCTCTATGCTTCTGGTCAGTTGCAAGGAGCTGCTCTGGATTGGTGGGAATCGTTTCAGTTCGGTCAAGCCAACAATGCCCCACCTGTTACCTTTGAGGAATTCAAGACCAACTTCAAAGCGTACCATATCCCTGCGGGTCTGATTGAATTGAAGCAGGAAGAGTTCAGATCTCTGCGCCAAGGAGCCATGACCGTTGCTGAGTATCGTGACAAGTTTGCTCAATTGTCACGCTATGCCCCCACTGATATTGCTCAGGATGCCGACAAGCAGCGTCGCTTTCTCAAGGGTCTGAATGTTGGACTGGCACTACAGTTAATGTCCAATGAGTATGCCAGTTACCAGACTCTAGTCAACCGTGCTATAGTGGTTGACAACAAGCGCAAGGAGATGGAGGCTAGAAAGAGGAAGCTCCAAGGTCAGTCCTCTGGTAGTAACAACCGTCCTCGTTCCAACTTCGCATCAGGCAACCAGCAGAGGTACCAGGGACCGACTACCCAGTGGAACCGCAACCAAGCCCAACAACGTCCTACATACCAGCAGCAGGGTAATAATCAACGCCCTCAGCAACAGCCTAACAATCAAGCTCAACGCCAAGGTACCCCTGTCAGCACCCCCATGAAGAATAGTGCACCTAACACTCCCAACAAGTGTTTTGTCTGTGGTGATGCTGGTCACCTCTCCTACAACTGCCCTAAGAAGCAGAACCAGCAGACTCCGCAGAACCAGAACAATAATCAAAGGGGACGACCGAATCCATCACCTAACTCAGGCAAGGTGAACCACGTGTCCGCAGAGACCGTGCAAGAGGCGCCAGAAATCATGCTTGGTACGTTCAATATCAGCTCCATCCCCGCTACAGTTCTTTTCGATTCTGGTGCATCGCATACTTTCATATCACATACATTTGTTAGAATGCATAACCTACCTGTTAGTCTCATGAAAACTCCCATAATGGTTACCTCACCGGGTGGAGGATTGCAAGCTACGCTTCAGTGTATGCCTATAGATGTGTCCCTAGGGGGGGTAGATTTCTCAGTATCCCCAATTGTGCTGAGAACAGCTGGCATTGATTTGATACTGGGTATGGACTGGATGAAGAGGTGCAAGACAGATATACAGTGTCAAGATAAAGTTGTGACAGTTACTACAGCTAAGGGAGATAGAATCAGTGTGAAGGTAGTGCTACAACCAACACCAACTGCAACCGTGAACCAGATGAACGAAGAGGTTTTCCAGGAAGATCTAGTGGTGGATGAGTTCCCGGATGTTTTCCCCGATGACCTGCCAGGTATGCCACCTGATCGCGACATTGAATTTATTATTGAACTTTTACCTGGAACTGCACCCATAGCTAAAAGACCATATAGGATGGGAGTACCTGAATTAGAAGAACTTAAGAAACAAATTAAAGAGTTACAAGAAAAAGGGTTTATTCGTCCTAGTTCATCACCTTGGGGAGCTCCTGTTATTTTTGTTGACAAGAAGGATGGTGGACAACGGATGTGTGTTGACTATAGATCGCTTAATGAAGTTACCATCAAGAACAGGTACCCGTTGCCGAGGATTGATGATCTGTTCGACCAGCTTAAAGGTGCATGTGTGTTCTCTAAGATTGATCTGCGTTCTGGTTACCATCAGTTGAAGATTCGAGCATCTGATATTCCAAAGACAGCTTTCACTACCAGGTATGGGTTGTATGAGTATACAGTCATGTCCTTTGGATTGACCAATGCACCTGCCTACTTTATGTATTTGATGAACAAGGTGTTCATGGAATATCTCGACAAGTTCATAGTTGTGTTTATTGATGATATTCTGGTATACTCTAAGAACAAGGAAGATCATGCTGAGCATCTGAGGTTAGTACTACAGAAACTCAGAGAGCACAAGTTGTATGCCAAGCGCAGCAAGTGTGAGTTCTGGTTGAAGGAAGTTTCTTTCCTTGGACATGTTATCTCTAATGGAGGCATCTCAGTAGATCCAAGTAAGGTTGAAGATGTGTTGAATTGGAAGCCACCAACAGATGTGACCGAGATTCGTAGTTTCCTTGGATTGGCCAGTTACTATAGAAGGTTCATTGAAGGATTCTCCAAGCTTGCTAAGCCAATGACAGCTCTGCTAGAGAAGAATGCTAAGTTTGTCTGGTCCGATAAATGTCAGGCTAACTTTGAGGAGTTGAAGAAACGTCTGACTACAGCTCCAGTGTTAATTCTACCAGATCTAAGTAAGGATTTCTCTATTTATTGTGATGCATATCATCAAGGTTTGGGTTGTGTTCTTATGCAAGAAGGCAGAGTTGTAGCATATGCATCGAGGCAGTTGAGAAAGCATGAGCTGAATTATCCCACACATGATCTAGAGTTGGCAGTTGTTGTCCATGCATTAAAAATTTGGAGACACTATCTAGTGGGTCACAAGACAAACATCTATACCGATCATAAGAGCTTGAAGTACATTTTCACTCAGTCTGATCTGAACTTGAGACAACGCAGATGGTTAGAATTGATTAAGGACTATGATTTGGAAATACACTACCATCCCGGTAAGGCTAATGTTGTAGCAGATGCCTTGAGCAGAAAAAACTATGCCAATGAGATCCAAATTGCTTCTATGCCAGATGAGTTGTGTGCTGAATTTGCACATCTGAATCTGGGAATTGTGACCAACAGAATGGAATTGGTACTTGAACCGGTATTGATGCAAGAGATACGTAAGGGTCAGATGGCAGATGAGAAGTTGAAGCAGATAGCAGATAATATTGTTCTTGGCAAAGCATCAGGTTTTCGGCTAGATGATGATGGTATGTTATGGCATGGGAAGAGGTTATGTGTGCCTGAAATCAAGGAGATACGTGAGACTATACTGCGAGAAGTGCATGAGTCAGCTTACTCCATTCATCCTGGAAGTACTAAAATGTACCTTGATCTGAAGAAAAAGTATTGGTGGGATGGACTAAAGCGGGATGTAGCCGAGTACGTCACTCTGTGTGATACCTGTCAGAGAGTGAAGGCAGGACATCAGAGACCCGCCGGTTTGTTGCAACCGATGAAGATACCTGAATGGAAGTGGGAAGAAGTCGGTATGGACTTTATAGTTGGGTTGCCTCGTACTCAGAGAGGATACGACTCCATATGGGTAATAGTTGATCGATTGACCAAGGTTGCTCACTTTATACCGGTCAAAACTAGCTATACGGGAGCTAGATTGGCAGAGTTGTATATGGAACGGATAGTATGTTTACATAGAGTGCCCCGAAAGATTGTGTCCGATCGTGGTACTCAGTTCACCTCTCACTTTTGGCAGATGATACATCGATCATTGGGTACAAGGTTGAATTTTAGTACTGCTTATCATCCACAGACTGATGGACAGACAGAAAGAACAAATCAGATTCTAGAAGACATGTTGAGAGCTTGTGCATTGCAGTATGGCACCAGTTGGGACAAGAATTTGTGTTATGCAGAGTTCTCATACAACAACAGCTATCAGGAGAGTCTTAAGATGGCACCGTTTGAAGCTTTATATGGGAGACCGTGCAGAACACCGTTGTTCTGGGATCAGACAGGTGAAAGTCAAGTATTTGGACCTGATGTGCTAAGGAATGCAGAAGATCATGTCAGGATAGTCAGAGATAACCTGAGAGCCGCTCAGTCCCGACAGAAGAGTTATGCAAATAACCGTCGCCGAGATCTATCTTTTGCAGTAGGTGATTATGTCTACCTAAAGGTGTCACCAATGAGAGGTGTAAAAAGGTTCGATAAGAAAGGAAAGTTAGCACCAAGGTATATTGGACCATTCAAGATTCTTGAAAGACGTGGTGAAGTGGCATATCAGTTAGAGTTGCCTGAAAGCTTGTCAGGAGTGCATGATGTGTTTCATGTTTCTCAGTTGAAAAAGTGTTTGCGGGTGCCCGAAGAGCAGATACCATTGGAAGAACTCACAGTTAAGGAAGATCTGACTTATGATGAGTATCCAACAAAGATTTTGGAAACAGCTGAAAGAGTTACCAGGAGCAGAGTAATAAAGATGTCCAAGGTTCAGTGGAATCGGTACTCAGAAGCAGAGGCAACTTGGGAAAGAGAAGAGGATCTGAGAAAGTCATACCCACAGTTGTTTGAGTAAGCATCACTGGAATCTCGAGGACGAGATTCTTTAAGGGGGGTAGATTTGTAACATCCCAAAAATTTCATCAATTTGAAATAAATTTGAAATAGGCAATATGATTTAATTGTTGCATTTTATGTGTTGCATAAAACCTAGATAATAAATTTTCGCAAAAGTTAAAATAAATCCTAGGCCAAAGACCATGTTGATGCATACATGCTGGTGCATACTTTATTTTTGTGATGATTGGTTTTGATTCAAAACTGGTTTGAATTCAAAGAAATTTCAAATTTGCTTTTGAAAATCAGTTTCTGAAAATGGAAAACCATTTTTTCCTTCTCCCTCTCCTTTTCTATCCTTTTTGGCCCGAGCCAGTCGGCCGGCCCGCTCCTTCCGGCCCAGTCGGCCACCGGCGCCCTCACCTTTCTCCCACCGCCGGCCCGAGGCCTCTCCCCGATGGCCCGTTTCCCTCCCCTCTTCTTCGCCCGCGCGGCCCAACCGCCGGCCCAGCAACGCGCCGCCAGCCGCGCGCGCGTTCCCCTCTCTCTCTCTCTCTCTCGCTGACGACTAGGCTCCACCAGTCAGTCCCTCAGCGTCGCCCGCACTCGCCTCCTTCCTCCCGTGTCCGACCCGAACACGAGTCATAGCTCCGGTCTCCATCGAATCCACGCCTCCTCCTCGGTTTCCATCTGTTTTGGAGCCCCTACAAAACTTTCGAGAGCCCGCCGCCTCTCCTCACGCGAAAAGCTCTCGTTCTTGTGCCCTATTTTGCCGTGACCGCTCGCTCCGCCACCCGCAAGATCCCCGCCGCCGTCCGCTTGACGCTCTGAGGGTTTTCAGCCGCTTCGAAGCTCCGCCAAAGCGTCGGGTCGACCTCGTGATCACGCTCGACCTCTCCTTTTCTGTTTTCGTCATCTAAATCGCTCACCCGAGCTCGCCGTTGTTCACAGGGACCCCGTCGCCGCCAAATCAAGCGATTCGCCGTCCCTGAGCCAACATCGACGCCATCTTCGCCTCCGGTGAGTTCGCCTTGAGCTTCCCGATCGATTGGACCAACTCCCAAGGTCTCTACCGCTCTATCGAGCAACCCCGAGCCGCGCCGCCACCTTCCGGCCATGGCGCCGCCGCGTTTTCCCTCTGCTCCGGCGGAAACTCCGCCAGTTCCCCCCAGATTTAATCTCGGGCGTCCATCTCAGATTCGGTGGCCAGAAACGCTCGATACCCCTTCGCCGGTCGTTTTGCAAAAAGGCCATTACAATTTCTTGGACCTCAACCCGCCGTCCTTTTGAGCACTGTGCTCTGAGTCTGTGAAAACTTGCCTTGAAGTCCCTGCGTTTCTTCCAAATTGAGGCGCAGTCCAATCTAATCTGATATTCGATTTAAATCAGTTAAATTCAAAATTCAATTTCAGTTTAATTACAGTTTTGCCATTAGTTTCAAATGCTTATAACTTCTATGTTTTTAGTCCGATCTAGTCCGTTCAAGTTGCGTTAGATTCGTTTTGAAAAGATCTATCTATCTGTATGAAAATATATACTGTTTTCAGTAATTAAAATTTGAGTTAGGTTTAAGCTACTAACTAAGGTTTAGTAACTTGTTTAGCTCATAACTTTCGCGTTATATTTCCGTTTTTCGTGATCTTCGCGTTTATGTGATCGTGATGGGTCGTAGTTTCTGTTTTCAAACTTTTTATATTATTTTCTTGTTGTTGGTGTAATGTTCTAATAATAGCTTGTTTGCTTTGCATGATTGTTGTTCCGGTGATTGTGTGTTGATGTGGTAATCGAGTATAGACGGTGAGACATACGCTGGTGATCAGGAACCCTTCTACAACAACCAAGAGCAACCAGAGTTCTCTGAATCAGGCAAGTATAGCATGGGATCCTCCTTGTTGACCTATTCACCATGAAACATCTAAATTCATATGCATGTGTCTAATTTTGATCTCCTATCTAGTCTATCCTAGACTTTTGACCCGTTACCTTGTTAACCATGGGATGCTATGCATATGGGTAGAGTTTTGCTAGAGCTTCACTTAAACCAAACATGATCTAAAAATGGTGAATAAAATTTGATCTTTTTAGCAACATGGTTTAGGACCTCCTGTCAGCAAAAGCTGGGACATACAGTGCAACCATGAGGGTTATATGGCTCTGACCTTAGCTCAGTATAAGGACCTTTTCTAGCTTGTTAGTGGACACCCGTATAGGCGCGTTGGATCTTGCCGAGACGGGTATAGTGCGGCTTCTGTCCACGTGAGTATAGGCTGCGTGTTATTGTGCCACCTGGAAGGAGGGCTCTACATCCCCTTGCCTTAAGAACTAACGGCCCTAACTTGTTAGACGAACCTTTGAAAGGCTTTGCGTGTATCCTGCCCGCTCACCTCGGAAGTGTTATGGGAGTAATTAACCCGGGCATCTGGATATCACGACTCATCGGGTAAAGTGTACAACCTCTGCAGAGTGTAAAACTGATATATCAGCCGTGCTCATGGTTACGAGCGGCCCGGAAAACTCACAGATTAGTTGTTATATGTTGTTTATTTATGTTGCACATGTTGATTACCTTATTGCTATGTTTCAGTTATTATGATCATGTGGATTGGGTTTAAGCATTCATATATGTTCACCTTAATATTAAAATATTGCCAATTAAAAGCTACCGCAGTTTAACCAGTGTCAGCCTTCTTTGAGCCTCATGAACCCCATGTTACACTTGTTAAGTACGAGATGTACTTATGCTTGTTTGTTTTCTTTCTACTTGGATAAAAATCCCGGATGGGTAACAGATTGCTTTGGTAACGACGACTTCCCTGAAGAGTTCTAGTCTTGCTGTCAACCAGTCATCTTCCCTGTGATAGAGCTACCGCGAGAGATACTTTATTTATCCGCTGCTATGTAAAGACTTTGAATAATATTCGTTATGTAATAAACATATGTGATGGTACTTCTTAATTTGTGGCTTATGTGTGTGATTGATCTCTGGGCACACATGAGTTATTGCATTCAATTTTGTTCTTAAAATTGGGTGTGACACGGGCATGCCACCGTGTCAAAACCGCCCGGGGGTTCCTTGTACTGGTTTGCAAAGTTTAATGTGTTGGTTACCTGGTTTTGTAGTTCAGGGTGTAGGTTAAACATATGCTGAAACTTCAGGGGGTTAAGTAGACTTTTTCCATGGAAATAATATCCCGATTCAGATCTAGCATAGAAGTGCAGAGGAATGTTGCCGCAAAAAAAGTAGTACAGAGGAATGTAAATGTAACATCTCCCATTGTCCAGCAGACCTCTAATACCCATTATGATTAACAGGCTGAGTGATTACATCCTTTCTAGATCCACTGAATAATTAGATTTACTTGCAGACACAGCACGGGAAGAATTCTTACTGGACAACATGGGCATTTTTTTTTTACTTATAGGATATAAAGCACAAACTTCCGAAAACAGATGAAAGTATCATAGAGGAGGCAGCAGGCTACCGGGTTTGATCTTTCAGACAAAAGCGACCATCTACAATAACACGTGACAACCTCGTGGGCAAAATGGGCGTCTTACAGTAGGCCACAGATCTCACTGCACGTGACAAAAGACTTAACCGAAACACCTCACATAAAACATCGCTCCCTTCAGCGCCATGTAAACTCTGTCCTTTGGTTCAGGACTCCGCCTGTCGGGCAACAATCCTTATTTGTTCTGAACTATCTGTTCCAGTGATCTTGGAGCTGCAGGAAGATTGGATAGTTGAGTACAGAGCAGCAAACAGTAATGAAGCTGAAGCATGTGTGAACCACAAAGTACAGCTAATCCAAAGAGCAACCAATGTTCACTAATGTCATATTCACAGAGTGATGGTCCAAGATACAATTTTATTTTCCAAAAAGTTTCAAGTTACTGGGTTCCAACAAACAGTCATAGTTGCTCACAATTATTAGCAGTTTGCAAGCAATATAAGGGCTATGTTCCATTGCAGCCAATTCATAAGCAGACAGCTTCAGTAATAGCAGTATAAGCATAGTGCACTGTAGTTCACACTCAGAGTCAAAGATCTATATTCCGATTTCCAAACATTTAAATGAACAATGTGTTCAAACAAATATATCAACCATGCAATAAGTGTTTTTTGAGTCACGAAATAAGTATTTACTATGCTTGCAGTATACCAAGGTTAATATCATGAGGGGGAAAGATTACTCCTGGCGTTCATGGGCTGGGAAGGCCCCTGGCACACCATGTCCAGGTGGGCCTGGTTTAAGTTTAGGGAAGGCAAACGTTATGCCTAAGATTTAGGAGATTTACATCTCAGGGAGTTGGTCACCTGAGGGGCTATGTAATCAGCCTTCGAGACTTAGAATTAAACAAGAAAGAAATCAATCTCTATCCTATCTTCCTATACTCTCCAACATAGGCCACAGAGGAGGGGGGGGGGGGGGGGGGGGGGACTCGCCCCTCTACCAATCACAGACTACATGCTTCGTAGTCGGGGTCCTTGACAGTTAATGGTCCCATTTGGCACATCAGAAGGTTCTGATTCTGGCCAGCAACACCAGAATTGTTGCCAGATGAGCAGGTGGTAAGACCATTCAGCCTGAAACGGCCTGTAACAATTCCAGTTTTTTGCCTAGGGGACTGAAACAGCTAAAATGCTGTTTCCCTTGATCCTAGTTCTACTCTAGTTTCAAATAATCCAGATAGCAAAGCCAAATGGTTCCACAAATCGATTCTAATTCACCAGAGAAACATTTCCAAGGAGAAATCTGGATCTGAAATGTTTCTGGAAGAATACCAAATGTGCCCAAAGATTAGTAGTTTCAGCCCGACAACATTTTTCCAGAGGAAACAGCAATATCAGATTCTCTGGTGGATGCATGCTCAGCCAACACACTTTTCCCATGGGCATTCACATTTTTGTTAAAAGTTAATCGGCCCTGACATTGTTATTACAGTTATTTTTGTGATTCTAGGACAAGAACATATTCAAATGCATAGTTTGGTTGATTATAAACTACCACAAAGACAGAATAGTGATCGGGAACTAACATTAAAAGCAACCCAAGAAAATAATTTTGAAAACGCAGGAGAGCTGTGATTCATTGCATTAAGAGATGGACATATGCTAGTGTACACATACCCATGCCAGCAGCATCAGAGCCTCTCATGATTCTAAGTTTCCGACAAATTGTGGTGAACAAGCTGCAAAAAAGCCATTGGAAATAACTGGTTAAGCAATAAAAAAAAAGAAAAATGTAAATAATTCATGCCAGGGATCACAGACAAGTGTTTAAGGAAAATAAAAATTGCACAAACATCGAGAACATCAAATTAGTTTCATTAAATTCTCAACAAAATATATACATTTATATGAGCTTGTAAATGTCAATATATTTTTCTAAAAACTTGGTACTTCATGAAAATTGAGCTAGGACATAGCCAAAGTAAACTATTTGCAATGGAGGGAGTAGAGCAAACTTGTTCTGTTACAAAGGTGAAATGAGATACTCATAGAAATCCACGCATTAGCTAATCAGAATCCTCTGATCCAAAAGAAGTGCAAAACTGAACATTCCGAAGAAGTTGGTAAAATCCAATAAAATAGCCAATTTCGCACAAGAGTGGCTCTAAACATTTTATCAAATCACAGAGTTTTCACTGGAACCGTTTCCTAATTTTTCAGTTGCCACATCTCAAACACAAGTGTTTTCTAACGAATTGCATCTAGTCTAGACTGCTGCACGAAAATCATATCGGTTTCCATTGGTCTCAAGAAAAAAGAACCCTACCATTTGCATATAAACAGAAAAGAAAGACTATCATTTGGATAAATATTGTAAACCACAGCAAAATAGGAACTCACTCCCAGGGCAGATCACCGACAAGCATCCAGTCAGCATCTTTATCTTCATAAGTAAGGACATATTCTTGGTCCTGAAGGGCATCAGCCCTAGAACCATCAGTAAGCCTGTCCCTTCTAGATGTCTTGCATGAACTGCTTTGACCTGCAATATCACTAGTTTAAACATATGTATTTATTCGAGAAACATCTATATTTACAGAACAAAGGAAGGCCTTGGTCCTAAAGTAGGGATAGAAATATTCCCGTAAAAAGAGGACCTATAAATGTTTCATGTAGACAAATATACTTTTACGGACACAATGATAAATACTTCTTAAAATTCAGAGTAAAAGATCCAGAAAATTACAAAACACAGGTAAACATACAGCATTTGTTTTTGCTCCCCTCCTTGAAGGTATTGGTGATAGTGTTCACCTTCGTTTTCCATTAGTTTGTTACTCAGGGTAGGAGGATAAGACCTTTAGGACATAACTTGCAACTTCATTTTTATATACTTATTGACTGATGCACATGCTGACCATTGACTAGTCAAAATAGAATGCACACTGATTTTCAGCTAGTTGAAATTACTTTCTCTCTCCTATATATGCAGGAAAGAGAGTTTTTTAGAACCATAGTTACAAGCAATGTCACTTCTCTTTTTTTTTCTTTTGAAAGGACATTCTACCTAGTTCCTGTAAACAAATAAAGAGAGAATTACTTCCTTGGCCCTAAAAAAATGAGATTGAAAGTCAAATTAGTGCAGAGGCCATTGTTCAGCTAGTGTAACTAATTATATATTAACTATGGATCATCCTTTAACAACTACTGTCAATTGACTCCTCAAGACTTTATGCAGAAAACAGTATATCTGATTGTACATGTACTGGTGACACAGTAACTCATTACGTATATCACAATAACAGGGGTAAATAACCAGATGGGGAACAAGTAAATTGGTAATTGTGGCAGAAAAACTAACAGAAAACAGAAGCACATACCAGTGATGAAGCAGCTGAACATTTTCTCCAGACCAAGCGAGAGATCCTCATAGCTTGAATAGGTCTTGAGGTCCACCTTCCTTAGGTATGGGGCTCCATCCATGCTGACCTTAACATAACAGCATCCCGCCTCACTCCTACCTTCATCTTCCCCCTTTGTCTTTGTGGCACTCGCAGCTAGTGTATTCTTTCGGTAGCTCCTAACTGGCGGCCATCCAACAACTTGCGCCCTATAGAACATAAACTCCCAAAGATTAAGTCCATGCCACTAAAAACGTCATGGAAAAGGTAGCTCAACAAAATCACAAGACTCATTTGGTACATTAGTATGTCTAGACCTCAGGGATACTCCACATATTCCATTGTACCCTAGTGCATCTAGAACCTAAATGATACAGAATCTAGCTACTTCTATCTCTAACAACTTTCTATGGCCTCTGTGATAATTCCGTCAAAAGTAGCTATAACTTGAACTTGGAGCCACACCGTTTATCAGTGGCAATAGTCACACTTTTGGTAAAACAGACTGTCATATTGATGCTCGTCCTTATGAAGTGCAGACAGCGTTAATGAAGAGTAAGATATCATGCTATATGCTTCTATAAAAGCGGGTGTACACTTTTGAGAACTGCTCCAGTACACCTATTTCTAAAAATTGCACAAATCTCAAAGCAGTCTATGTAATTAATAACTTTTTAATTGTTTTTCTCTTGGGTCCGAATGGGCCTGAGCCGTCTAGCACAGTCTGTACATGTCCAGCGCTGATCCAAATCCTAACTCATCTCTTCTAGGTCCCTTTGTTCGATGCCGCTGCGTTTGCTCGTCAAAGGGGATCGGCGTGGTCCTAGTACACTGCAGAGGCAGTGAGACCGGCGTAGTCCTAGACTCCTAGTAGACCATAGAGGCGGTGAGCAGCTGCTTGATGTTCGGCTTCCGGGTGGCAGCAACGCGAGCCAACGAGGACCTACAGGCCGATGTGCATGATGGAACTCCTCGAGCTGCATGCGTAGCGATATCTCCTGGTGGCTGAGACTGAGAGCAAGCTGATGGTGATGAGCTGATGACGAGCCTGGCGACGAGCATGGCGCTTGTGCAGATGCTATAGCCTAAAACACACGACGGAGACCGGAGACCGGAACTCCGGAAGCGCTTGTTGTCCATCTTGGAGGAGGGCGGTATGGAGCACGCGTGCTTGTGCTTGCAGAGTTATCGGAGTCGTCGGCGCCGGTGACCGAAAGCGAAAGACGGCAAGGGGCGCACGTGGTCGGCTCCCAGTGTGGCAGTGGCACGGGATGAGATAAAACAAAGTGGAGTTTGGAATTTGGATTAGATTTGGCTGTGGAAATCCTCCCGTGTGCGCGAGCGGTGAGGACGTCTGTGTGGAAGCGAACAAGCGGATCGGACAAGTTTTGATTGGATATGGGCTGGGTTCGAATGTACTGGCCGGGCCCAAACGTGACCCAGGTGGAAAATAATTAACATAATGTTTAATTGTTGCTTTGAGATTTGTGTAAGTTTTTGTAAAAGGAGTACCGGAAAATTGGCTCCTTGTCTTATGTTTGTGTGCTTAGGTTCCAATTGCTTTACTTCTAATTGCCACCCGCAATCAAGCATCACTAATCCTGTTATTACATACAGACCCAACGAGCTACCAAGCCTACCAATCGCATACATCCTCCTCCCACAGCAAAAGCAAAAATTATATGACGAAACGAAACCGATTAACCGCAGCACCCACTTACTTGGCAGCTGGCGGAGCTCCGGCAGCAGCTCCAGCTGCCCCCTTCTGCTCCCCCATGACGCCCCGAGCAGCAGCAGCATCACCGTCCCGCTTCGCGGACCGGTCGAGGGAGTCGGCGAACCCGCGCTTGGCGCCGCCCCTGGGAGGCGCGGGGGCGGGGGCGGGGGCGGGGCCGAGGGTGAGCGCGGCGTCCACGTGGGCGTGGTCCGCCTCCGCGCCGCGGCCGGGGGAGTCGGACCCCGGGAGCCCGAGCCGCAGCGCGAGGTGCGGCCCCGCGCCCTCGGCGCCGGAGGAGCAGGACGACGAGCAGCACGACGAGGTGGCGCCGGCGCCGAGGTAGTCGCGCGCCTCGAGGAGCGGCGGTGGCGGCGGCGGCATCGGAGTCGCAGGCTGGGGCGAGGAAGGGATGGGAGAGGGGCTGAAGCTGAGGAGACTGGGTGGGGAAGCAGCAGCACTACTCACAGCAGGGACAGGGAGCTGGTGCCTAGTGGTGCTGGACTTTGGAGAGGTGCTGGTGCCTAGTGGTGCCTTGTTAAGGAGGAGGAGGAGACGGAGGAGAGGGCAGCACCAGCAGCGGCCGGCACCATGACAGTGAGAAGTGGCCGACCGGCCGAGAGGAAGCGCTTTCTCTTCTGCTCCCCGCTTTTCGGGCCGTGTGGTTTCCCGTTTCCCCGGGTGCGCGTAGCAGCGAGATGGTGTACTGTAGGAGTAGGAAATTTGGATGCCGAGCCGGACGGACATGGGATGGGAAAACGTGAGCAGACCAGCGGTAAACGACCGTTTGACCCTCGGTCAGTTGGCATTTGACAAGTCAAAAGTTGAGCCGGCTCCAAGTCATCACACCTGCGTTTACTGTAATAGTCAAAGGGTCAAAGGAGCAGGTGTACTCCGTACAGTGTACTGTTAGCTCAATTGCCGTCATCAGCCGGCCCGGTAGCACAAACGGCGCTTGGCTGCTGAGCGTTTACCTCCACTAGTAGCACAAACGATGAACTCCCATCCAACCTCGGGTCGGGCGTGAGCGTGACCAAAAAAAAACAGCAGAGCGTGTACTACTAGTCTACTACTGGAGAAGACAGACAGGTAAAATGTTTCTTTTGGCAGCGACAGGATCTCGACGCGGATCCGCTTTTCGTTTTTTTTATACTCCAGACAGCAGACGCGCCGATCTCGCCACCCCGCCTAGCCGGCAAGCTGACTGACATCGGGCCCTCCAAAAGGGACTCTCTGGTCTGGTCCCACGCCGACCCACACCACACAGCGAGGGAAGTCGCAGGTCGCACCGCCGACGACGAGCAATTAAACTAGTGCCCCGGAAGCCGCGGTGGCGGCGGCGGCGGCGTTGGAGCACTCACAGTGCAGACTTCATCGTGGAGTCTATCCCTATTAATTATGTTGTCACATAGACATTGTGCTGATGTGGCAGAGAAAAGAGAGAAGAAAAATTAGAAACGAAGTCTAGATAGGACTCCGAGTCTTCGTTTCCCTCGAGGCTGCAAGACTTCACCTTTTCTCGCGATGGGAAAGAGCTGCTGGAGTCAATGGATCCCGTACGCCGGGGCGCCGCCGCCACCCTCTCCCGCGCGCCAACTCCTCCCGCGCGCGCTTTCCCCCTTTCCTTCTCCCGCGCGAGCTCCCGCGCTCGAGGCCTGCCGCCACCGCGATTTCTTCTCAGCGCGCGCAATCCCCGCTCCCCTTTTCTTCTCCCGCGCTAGAGGGTAGCGCGAGGCTCAGATCTGCGAGGTGTCATCCCCTTCTCCCGTCGCTGCCCTTTCTCCCGTCGCCGCCCCCATTTGCTATCCCTTTTCGATCCCGTCCATAGCTCCGTCGACCTTTTCCCCCCTCCTGTCCATAGCTCCGTCGATCTTTTCCCCATCCAAGCCGCCCCCATTTGCTGCCCCTTCTCCCCATCCAAGCCCTCCCGTCCATAGCTCCGTCGATCTTTTCCCCATCCAAGCCGCCCATATTTGTTGCCCCTTGTCCCATCCATAGCTCCGTCGATCTTTTCCCCATCCACTGTAACCACAAATGAATCGATTAACAAAGATCGATTCTCGTCGAGTGAGAGGTGTCCGCAAATCTCATCCTCCATCTGTCTGTGCTGCTAGGACAGCAGCTCCACTCGCCGGATCTGCTGGAACCCACACTCAAGATGGAGCCACCAGTGTTATTCAAGATGCCGGTGTTCCTCGCTCTGGTGCTTCCCCTGTTGGATTCTGGTCAATGCCTTCTCCTAGCGAAGGGTAAGTCTGCAGTGAATGATTTTTGGATGCGATTGCATGTACATTGATCAGCCTCAAAGTATTTATGTTAATTTCTAATGCACTGTGTAATCAAACTATTAATTTGTCACTTGTTTGTAGTAGCAGTAACAGCCTCAAATTATTTGTGCACTGTTAATTTGTCCACTTATTTGCAGTAGAAGTAGCTGCCTCGAATTATTTGATACTGATGTTGTTGTAAATCACAGTATGTTTTCTAAAAGCATGGTCTTTCTGTGTCACTTTTTTATTCCTGAAAGGACTTTTTATGTAGAAGGTGGTACGTGGTCAGCAGAAGTGGTCTGCATTTGTTGCTAGGCTAAAGAAGGAAAAGGAAAAGCGACCAAAGGACAATACTAACCTATCTGCAGTGGTGAATTTGGAATTAGATGGAGAAAAGAGACCAATTGGCAATAAGAAAGCCAAAAAAGAGCTAAAAGGCAAAAAAACAGCCAACTGATGTCTTATCTGATTTCAACAATAAATTTGACAAGTTTATTGAAGTAAGCACCAGGAATAAGGCAGAGAGAGAAGATGATAGAAACTCAGCAAATTTTGGCTGACAAAAAAATTGAAGCAGCCAAGATTAGTCATGATGCAGCAGCTGAACAAACTAAGTGCAAAATGCTAGAGACCTACACACAGCTACTTCTTGCACCTACTGATCAGTTCAATGCAGATGCTTTGGCTGAGAGAAACTTGGCACTAGAGAGCATGAGACTTGCTTTATTTCCTAAGGTATGACACTGTCCAACCTCCTGTAATTGTCAATCTAGTACCTTTGAACAGGTTACTGATGCACTTGTGTTTCTCTAGAGTTGATTATGCAATACCAACATTTGTGAACATGGAAGCATTTTTCATAAGGTAACTAAATCCTTTGTCCAGTGCCACTTTAATTTTGTGATCAGTGCTATTTTAAATTATGTGATTAGTGGGATTTTAATTCATGTGACTAGTGTGATTTTATTCATGTGTTTAGTGGAATTTTAATTCTTGTGACTAGTGAGATTTTAATTATTGTGACTAGTGTGATTTTAATTCATGTGCTTAGTGGAATTTTAATTCTTGTGATTATTGGGATTTGTCTACATGTGTGAAACTAAAATGCATGGCCACTCTGATTAGTGGAATAGGTACAGCCAAGCCAATTGAGACTATATATATCACAGCCACGACCCCATTCTGAGTCCCTTTATAATCTGGTTTCCATTGTCCCTTGCTGCTACCGCTTCCCTTTCTAATCTACTATCCATTGTCCCTTTCTCCCATGGACGGAGATGGCAGCATGGATCCTGCTGACCTGTACTCCATGGATGATTACCTTGAGGAGCAAGAAATTCTAGATGATTTAGGCGATCATCTTGTAGCTGGGATGCAGTCCGTTGTGGACGTCATACAAGGTGCAAGATCTCGGAGTGGTCCTAGGAGATATGTGGACAGGCCCCGTGCACAAGCCAGCCAACAACTTATGGATGATTATTTTTCTCCCAATCCTGTCTACAATGAGACACAGTTTCGTAGAAGATTCAGGATGAGGAAACCCCTCTTTCTGAAGATTGTTGAGGCCTTAAGTTGTTGGTCTGAGTATTTCACCTTGAGACCGGATGCTTTGAATCGTCCTGGTTTTTCACCAATTCATAAGTGCACAGCAGCGATCCGTCAATTAGCCTATGGCGGCTCTGGAGACCAGCTTGATGAGTATCTGAAGATGGGAGAAAGTACTAGTCTGGAGTGCTTGAAAAAGTTTGTCAAGGGAATCATCGAAGTATTTGGTGAAGAGTACTTGAGACGCCCCACAGTACAAGATGTTGAATGATTGTTGGAGATCGGTGAGCGTCGTGGTTTTCCTGGCATGTTGGGGAGCATTGACTGTATGCATTGGCATTGGGAAAAATGTCCCTATGCATGGAAGGGACAATATACTCGTGGTGATCATGGTGTACCAACCATAATTCTTGAGGCCGTTGCTTCACATGACCGATGGATATGACACGCTTTCTTTGGAGTGGCGGGATCGAACAATGACATCAATGTGTTAAGCCAATCTGATCTGTTTGTCAATGAATTAAGAGGAGAAGCTCCGCAGGTGCAGTACTTTGTGAATGGAAGGCAATATACCAAAGGTTATTATCCTGCAGATGGAATATACCCAGATTGGGCTGTTTTTGTCAAATCCATACGTGCACCACAATCAGCTGAGCACAAGCTGTTTTCACAACATCAAGAGGGGGAAAGAAAAGATGTTGAATGTGCATTTGGCATTTTACAGTCTCGTTTTTCCATTTTGCGTCGGCCAGCACGTCTATATGATCAAGGGGATCTTAAGAACATCATGTTAGCTTGTATAATACTTCACAACATGATAATCGAGGACGAGAAGGATATAGAGGATGATTCGTTTGACCTAAACGAGGAAGGAACCACTTCTACTGTTCATGCATCTACAATCACCCATGGACATGATCCGGTGATGGAGGAGGTAATACAGAGAAATGCTGAGATTCGTGATCGTGAAGCTCACAGGCAACTACAATCTGATTTGATTGAACACATTTGGCAAAAGTTTGGGCATCAAACTAATTAGGTAGAACGATTAATCTATCTATCTCTATATATATACTAGCATGTTACATGAATACTTTCCTATGGCTATGTTACAATAGTTCTGTTGTTTTACTATATGTCTATTTTTCTTACAACAAAGTTCTTTTTTATTAGCTCATCTTATTTGGAGGATGCTGGAGGATGCATGGAGTCTACCTGGAGGGTCGATGGATGCTGGGATGTTTTTTTTTAAGGCTGCAAGACTTATGAAGCAATAGCCGAAGATTATCTAGATATTTTAGTATTATTATCTATATTTCTATTCTTATTGTAATGGACCGATGGTATCGTATCTGCCATGCCTGTTTAGGTACTTGCCGCTGGTATTTATATATTTCTATCCTTATTGGTATTGTATTGGTATTGGTACTTTTGTCTGTGCTTCATAATAAATATTTTTGTTTATAGAAATTACTATTATGAACTTTGCATTGGAAAGTATGGAGTCTAGTGATAGAGTCTTTGAGGTTTAGACTCTATGAGTGAAGTCTGCACTGTGAGAGTGCTCTTGGGGCGCACGGCTGGGGAGGCGGGAGGGGGGGGGGGGGGCGACACGCGGCGGGGTGGGTCGTACTCCGAATCCATTCCAAAGCTCTCCACCACTCCCACCAGCCTGCCGGAGCGCCGAGTGCCGTGTTCCACGGTTCCAGTCCCGTCCGTGCATCCGATCCGGCATCAGATCCCCCCCGCGCGAGGAACCCGTGCGTTCTAGCCGGCTGGTGGCGCGGGACGAAGCGGGCAACGCGCTGGCGCTTTCTGTCTCCTGCCGTGTGCAGTGTGCTCCACTTCTTCCGTGCCGGGCTGGGATGGGAGGAGCCGAGCGAGCCAGGGATCAGGGAGGAATTTTTTTTTATTAATAACCCAATTAAATAAAAAATTTCATAATTAACACTGTTTAATTTTTTTTTTCAAAACTAACCCTTTTGCCGCGCCGTGCCGCATGGCGCGGCAAAAGCGTTAGCCGCGCCATGCATGGCGGCGCGGCAAAAGTGCCACCGTGGCACCGGCCGGCCACGCAGGCCCGCGTGGGCCCCGCCTGTCAGTTTGCCGCGCCAGGCGGGCTGGCGCGGCTAGTGCGTTTGCCGCGCCAGGCGGCCTGGCGCGGCCAACGGCTTTGCCGCGCCAGGCGGGGTGGCGCGGCAAAGCCGATCTAGATCTGGCGCCCGCGGCTTCTTCCTCCTTTCTCCTCCTTCTCGGCCGCCCGCGCCTCCGTCCCGCCGCCGCCGCCGTCGAGCCCCGCCGCCGCCGCCGTCACCGGCCGCTCCCGGGCGCCCCCGTCCCCGTCCCCGTCCCGGCCGGCCGCCCCCGCGCCGCCGCCCCCGTGCCTCGTCCCTGTCCCCGTGCCTCGTCCCCGCCCCCGGGCGCCCCCGAGCCTCGTCCCCGTCCCCGTCCCGGCCGGCCGCCCCCGTGCGCACCGGCGCCCCCGGCCGCCACCGGCCGCCCCCGGGCGCCCCCGGCGACACCGGCCGCCCCCGGCCGCCACCGGCGCCCCCCTCCACCACCGTCTCCACCATCGTCCACGACCGGAAGGTATTTTTTTTTCTTTTTGTTATTTTTTTTTGTAGTTTGCGTTAATTAGTTAGTTAAATAGGTTAGTAATTTAGTTATTTATTTATTTATTTGCTTAGTTAGTTATCTAGTTAGTTAGTTAGGTTAGTTAGGTTAGATTAGTTAGTTAGGTTAGGTTAGTTTAGGTGGTTAGTTAGTTAGTTATATAGTTAGTTAGTGTGTTAGTTAGTTAGTTAGCTAGCTAGTTAGTTAGGTTTATGTTAGGTTAGTTTTAGTTAGTTAGTTAGTTAGTTAGTTAGTTAGGTAGGTTAGTTAGGTTAGGTTTAGTTAGTTAGTTACTTAGTTAGGTTAGTTACTTAGTCTAGGGTTTAGGGTTTAGGGTTTACGTTAATATGTTAGTTAGGTTAGTGAAGACAACATAGTATTTATGTCATTCTGTATTTTAGAGAAGACCATCACTTGACCATCACTTGACCTTAGTTGCACTATTGACTTTGTAGATGGACACTGTATTCACATTGTTTTATGGAGGCACAGTTAGTAAACGAGACGGGTTGTTTGATGATAACATGGAACAAGAACTCGAAGTATTTGATGAGCGGCCTTCCTTTACGGACCTTATGTTGCGTCTGAAGGAGAAGTTTGATGGTGATTTCTCGTTGAAAGGGAGATTTGACAGTGGCAAGATTAGGTCGAACTATGCGTTGTTGCCCTTGCGCAACCAGGCTGACTGGGCAAAATACCAGGCGATCGTTATGGCATCCAATTCGACAATGGGTGAGATCGTGGTAGTGGATGGTTTGAGGAAGCAGGCAGAGGCGTCCGATGATGGCAACGATGGTGAAGCACAGGAGGTAGGGGATGATGACGATGCAGCTCCGATGACTATGGACGTTGATGGTCACCCCACGCAGGAGACGGTGTATGCAACTGAAGATGCCCACGCTGACGTCGGTCAAATAAACAATGATTTTGATGTGGCCGACATAGAGCGGGAGGAGCAGGAGGAGCATGAGGCACAACTATTTGATGAAAACTATGATTCTGATGATGATTCAGACTATGACGAAGAAGAGGACAGTTATATTTCTGCTATGCCAGAGCCGGTTCGTGCTATTCCACAACCGGTTCGTGCTATGCCACAGCCGGTTCCTCAGAATATGCATCCTCCAGGGAGACTAGTCACTGATATACCAGAGGATCATACACATTTTGATGCGTGGGGGCGTTTTAGCGAAGCACGGTATTATGTTCCGCCTGATCCTTTGACTGAGACAGAGCTGCAGCAATTGAGGTCGGTTAACATGCAGTTTAGAGGCGTTCCAAGTTATAGGGATGTCAGTATGGTGGACCAGGCTGTTTGTGATACTGGATTGAACCTGTGCAAGCAAACACTGCATGACCATACAGATTGTATTCTTCAGAAGGGTATGATTTTCAACACTATGAGTGAGCTGAAGCTTTTCCTTCAGCACTATGCTGTGCATCATCATCGACCGTACACGGTCAGCCATTCTGATATTAGTTTGAGGTACCACATCAGGTGTATGCATCATAGTTGTCCCTGGAGGCTGAATGCTCGCAAGAGAACTGATGGCAAGTGGAGAATCAGTAAAGTAGTACAACCGCATACCTGTTTTACAAATAAGGGACAAGAAAAACATCCTCAGTTGACGGCAAGATACCTTGCACGGCGCATTTTGGCATTTGTTGATGATGACGCCGACGTATCTGTTTCACAATTGCTTATCTCCATATTTGGATTCACAGGCTATAAGGTGACTTATGGAAAGGCGTGGCGTGCGAAGCAGATCGCCCTTGCAATTCGTTGGGGTGGTTGGGATGAAGCGTACAACAGGATTCCACGGATTTTGTGTGCAATGGCATACTATAACCCTGGCCTAAAATGGTTTCCACACACCAATGGGCAGTATATAGACCGCAACACCGGCAAGGTTACACATGTGCTTCAGCGTGTATTTTGGTCTTTTGCACAAACAGAGCATGCTTATCAGTACTGCCGTCCAGTCATACTTGTGGACGGTACTTTCCTGACCGGAGCGTACAAGGGTGTGTTGATGATGGCGGCGGCTGTTGATCCCGAGGACCAGATAGTTCCAATTGCTTTCGCCTTGGCTGAGGGGGAGAACGTTGAGTCTTGGTCTTGGTTCATGGCCCTGCTACGGATACAAGTGTTAGGGCCTTCTCGGACAATATGTTTGATTTCGGACCGTCATGTTGGGTTGCTTCGTGCCGCAGAGGAGGAGATAGAGGGTTGTCCTCCTCTAGTGCACAGATGGTGCATGCGTCACTTTGCCGCCAATTTCTGGCGTCGGCAGAGAAAAAAGGAGGTTTGTGCCAAGGTGAAAGAGCTATGTTGTGTTAAAACTGAGCACAAATTCAAAGAAACAATGGAAGAGTTGGACAAAATGTTAAACAGTGCTGCCAGGGCCTGGATCGAGAGACAGATGGAACACAAGGAGAAGTGGGCGCTTGCTTACGATGAGGGCGGTTTCCGGTTCGGCATAATGACCACCAACTCATCGGAGTCTTTCAACAAGGTATTCACCGGTGTTAGAGCCTTGCCCGTTTCTGGAATCGTTGAGTACTCGTTTCACAAGACCAACGAGTATTTTGTGAAAAGGTGGTCCATTGCTCAAGACAACCTACAAACGGATGGTGAATTTGGAAAGGCGGGAAATGAGCACATTCAGGAAAATGAGATCTGGGCAACGCAGCTAACTTGTGAGGCTTATGGACCAACCAGACAAATCTATAATGTTCGAGCAAAGGGTGGAACTACCATGGGCGGGGAACGCTACGGTGGTCGCAACTATCGGATCGATCTTCAAAGAGTGGAATGCAGTTGTAACGTGCCGCAGATAATGCATGCCCCTTGCTCTCACATGATTGCGTCCTGTAGAGCGCGCGGATATAACTACAAGGCCGTACCATATATGTCCGAGTACTATCGCCGGAGCAACACCGTCGCAATATGGCAGAGCAGCTTCGAGCCTTACCTTGATCCCACTCAATGGCCTCCATACTTGGGTAGAGACTTCATGCCTGATCCTGAGCTGCTGAAGTTAGGTAAGGGTAGGAGGAGGAAGAAGAGACTAAAGGGTGACATGGACAATATGGATAGGTATGGCGGGGGGGACTTTGACCAGACACCGAGCACGAACTTATGCTCTGTTTGCCACATGCCAGGGCATAATGCAGCCTTCCATCGTAGACAAACACAACAGGTGTACATATGTCTTCATTTGTTTTAATGCTTTATTATTGTTATCTTTACTTATATTAATTATTTGAATGCTTTTGCTATTATTGTACATATGTCTTTCATTTGTTTTAATGCTTTATTATTTTTGACGCTGTACTAACTTGTTACCATGTTTTGTTTAAACAGGATGGCGAACCCTCCGGCGTACCCTCTCCTTGAGCCGTTCTACGACGGCGAGCACCGGGCGCACAGGCTCACCGACTACGCCCCTCCGGAGAGGTTGTCTTTGCTGAGGCCGCGCACCCACCTATGGCACCGGTGGGACGAGCGCTACGCACCCTTCCTGCGGCGCGCGGGCTTCTTGGTGCTAGCCCGCGTTGCCAACGACGTGGGGTTGCAGCTCGACCCCGCGCTCCTCACCGCGCTGGCGGACAGGTGGCGTCCCGAGACGCACACCTTCCACCTAGCCTGTGGGGAGATGACCGTGACGTTACAGGACGTGGCCAAGATTTTTGGTCTACGCCTGGGCGGCCTCCCCGTGACGGGGATTCTTGACACCGACACGTGGATGGACACCGTCCACCAGTTCTGTGGTCGTACGCCCCCCGACGACGCAGACGCTAAGAGGAACAAGTAAGCTAATTTTTTTTTCTAATTTAGTTGCATACGATGTGCTACTATCCTTTCCTAACTTTTACTTTTTGTAAACAAACAGGAAGACTACTGGGGTGCCTTCGTCGTGGATCACCCAGCACTTTTCGTATTGCCCCCTCAACGCTGACCCACAGGTAGTCGAGAGGTATGCCAGAGTGTGGCTCTGGCACTTTATTGGGGCCTTCCTGTTTCCCGACTCATCGGGGAACACCATCAGCTGGATGTTCGTCCCCATCCTCGCACAGCCGTGGGAGAACATCGCCGGCTACAGCTGGGGGAGCGCTGTTCTAGCATGGCTGTACAGACAGCTGTGCGAGGGGTGCCGGCGGAGGCAGGCCTCCTCTAGCTTGGGAGGGTGTCTGCCCCTGCTCCAGGTTTGGGCCTGGCAGCGGCTGCCTGTGGGTCGTCCCCGCGTACGAGAGGAGGCGGTAAGTACATACCTCTTGCGTGCGTGCGTGTGCTTTTACAAATTTACAGTCATTTAACTGATTCGAATTGGAATGCAGGTGTGGACGCACCCGGACACCCGACCCACTGCTCTGTTTGTCTGGTCCACGGCAGAGGCAGTTAGAGGCAACCCCCAGCGCCGCTACCACCTGTACACGGACTTGCTGGACGTCCTGACACAGCACCAGGTAATTCCGGAATGAGTTCAATTTTTTATATTGAAAAAGGAACATGACTAACTATGTCTGTTCATTACAAACAGGTCAGTTGGGACCCCTGGGACCTGTACGACAACGTGTTCGACCCCGCCACGGAGCTGGACCGTTTAGATTGGCGTTGCACCGTCCCTCTTATCTGCTTCTACGTGGTCGAGATGCACTTGCCCATCAGGGTGATGCGTCAGTTCGGCCTACGACAGGAGTTTCCTCCACCTCTGATTAGCACGGATCAGAGGTTGCACAAGTAAGTATCCTCCACAGTGTTGTTCAGTTACTCTAGTAAATTCTATCTTATGCTCTAACAGATGGGTTTCCTTTGCAATGCAGGGTGAAGCGCCAAAGCAGACGGAAGAATCCCGTTGATTGGCGCGCGGAGCACGCCGATCATGTCCTGAGTTGGACAAACAGGTACCAGCAGGACGTTGACGACGGCGAGCCGTACGACCAGGGCGTCTTCGACCAGTACCTACAGTGGCTGCACCGGAGCACCCGGTTGCACATTAAGCCACCGTACTACGAGGTCACTGCTGAGGACGAGTCGGACGACGACGAGGACCCGTACGATGCTACCACTAGGGCATCGACTCAGCCTGACAGAGCCCCTCTACACAGCTACGTGGTAATATATCATGTCCTTCAACTATTGTTTGTGTTTCTGTACTTGGTGCACTTACCCCCTGGTCTTGTGTCGGCAGGCGTCGCAGCTGTCTCGGTACTCCGACGAGGCAGCGCAGCTTATACACCACACCAGCTCTACTGGGGACCACGCCCCGGTACAGGCTTTTCTGCAGGTATCATAACCCATTCGAACTGCACGTGTAAATTTTAAGAAGTCATAAACTGTACTAATATTTATTATTATTATTTTCTTATTTGCAGAAAATCAGGAAGGGCTGCAGGAAGCTTGCTCAGAAGCTTGGGTGCATGGACACAGCGTGGGCCCCACCGCACCTTCCTCAGCCTTCGAGCCCTTTGGTGTCAGACACTGTACCAGCAGCAGCGTCGTCCGACGCTCGGACGGGAGGCACTTCTGCGGATCCACGCGGAAAGGGCCCCGCTGCAGAGGAGCAGCCCGAGGAGGAGGGGGAGGAGGAGGAGGACGAGGAGCAGTACGTCGAGCGCACGACACCACCCTACACGGCTAGTGCAGGCTACATGGCCCTCGGCCATAGCTCGCACTACGCTGGAGGGTCCTCCTCCAGAGGTGGCCTGGACGACACGGCGTGGCAGGTACCTGGTGCTTACGACTACCCTAGTGGCTACTACACCGGCCCTGGCTGGCAGCCTTGGCCAGAGCAGGGCGCAGCACATGAGCTGGGGTACTCACAGCTAGGTGGAGCTCCACTACCTACTCAGGAGGACGTGCAGGTACATAAGTTGACCGCTATACATTTAAGTTCGTCAGATATATTTAAGTTGTGTGCTAACATTTATTTTGAATGTTGCAGGGACCTAGTCAGACGCAGGGGTCACCACGCCGGCAGCCACGCGCACGAGACCGCACGGACGTCACATTCACGCCGAACATGGATCTGTCGCAGCCGAGGCGTCGGAGGCGGCCTCGTCAGCCGTACACACCTAGCTAGGCTTAGTGTTAGACTATATGGATAGGTGATGTATATGTTAGATAACTTGTTTGAGAACCCTATTATGTACTTCGTGGAGCTTGAGCCACTAAGCCTGGTTTTTATGAGCGCTATTATGTTTCCGTTTATTCAAATTGTGTCAATGTTTGGTTCCTTGTTATTCCGTTTGCGGAAAAAGACAGGAAAAACGGAAAAACACATTCGATCAAACAGAGACAACACATTAGGACGAAGATCGAGCAGGAACTGAACAGAGACAACACATTAGGACGAAGATCGATCAGGAACTCGACCAGTCAGTCGGCGGGAAACCTGACCAGTCAGTCGGCGGGAAACCTTGGGGCTTTGCGTGGCGACCATGCCAGCTTTTGCCGCGCCAACCCTGGGGGCGCGGCTGACGCTTTTGCCGCGCCAGGCGTCCTGGTGCGGCAAATGCATTAGCCGCGCCAGCCCGCCTGGCGCGGCAAAAGCGTCAGCCGCGCCCCCAGGGTTGGCGCGGCAAAAGCTGGCATGCCGACTGTCCCTACGATGAACATTAGTAAGGATTTTTCTCTCTCTGTTTGATCGAATGGTACTCTTTTTCTGTCATGTGTGCAGTACTTTTCAGTCACGCTCAAGTGCTGGTGCTTACCTGCCGGAAGTGGAAGAGGAAGCAATGTTCTCAACTCATCGTTTCTGTGCCAGCAGTACTTGTTCAAAAAGAATCTTCTCTCGAGATGGAGGAGGACGACGCGCATCGCAAGAGCAAGGAAGGCGGTTGCGAGAAGGCCCTGCAAAAGCATCAGCCGCGCCACCAGGGTTGGCGCGGCAAAAGCTGGCATCTTGTTGCACAGCCTTTTCAGTGTCGTGTCCTGTCCTCATAAGTGCTCTGCAGTTTTGATTCTCATAGACTTTTCAGTGTATAGGCTTTTCAGTTTGTAGGCTTTTCAGTATATAGGCTTTTCAGTGATTAGATTTTTCAGCGAATAGCCTTTTCAGTTGCATTAACTACACACTCACAATGCAGCTGAGATAATTCACAAGTTCAAAACCAGGGCCCCGCCTATATAAACCCATCAGTGCCTTGCATATTCAACACCTTCAGCAGAGCTTGCGAGGTTCGTAGTAGAGATGTCTGGAGGTTCGTCCAAAGGCGGGAGAGGAAAGGGTGGGAGGAAGGGACCTCCCATTGTGTGGGAGGGATCTCTTGGTCCTGATTTATTCTTAGAGGCACTATATGACTTTCCCGTTGAGAGCAAAAAGGATTTCAGCCGGGACCGTCCTCTTAGGGGATACGATAACCGTTTAGAGGACTGGCCAAAATGCCGCCATGGTGAGGACTGTTTGGTGCAGATGCTCCACGACGACCTGGAGGCAGGCCGACGTTTCTTCAAATGCCCGCGAGCATGGGTAACTTTATTTAATTGTTGTTGCTATGCCTCTCATGTTTGCTAATACTTAGTCATTTTGTGAATGACAGTCTTCTATTTCCGAAGAAAACTGCGGCTTCACCAGATGGGTGGATCCTCCTCCAATATGGCCGCATCAGGAATACATCTATTATCTGCAGCGTCGTATCGACGATCTTGAAAGAGAAGTTAAAAGCATGCTCAAGGACTATGATGATGACGACAGCGATGCAGGCGGTTCAGATGAAGCAATATGCCTTGATCCATATTGCAACTGCCCGCATCACAAGAACAAGGGGCCTCCACCGCCGCCCCCACCACCGCCACCACCACCACCACCCGCAATGGGAGGCTATTACGGAGAAGGGTCTACTCAGTTTGCTATGTGGGACGGCTTCTAGACTACTTAGATCACTATGTGCGTGTTGTGTTGTGACAATCAATTACCTAAGGCATGTTAGGATTAGTCTAGGACCTTTTAACCAAGTTACGGTAAAAGGTCCTCACATGCCATGTACTAGTTTGTTGTTCGTGTAATGGTTTGCTCTATTCTATTTCTCGTACTTTATCCCACAAAAAATCAACGACACATGAACTACCGCAAACAATACAACAACATATAATAAAGCCGAACAAAGTGCAGTTCAAGACTACATTATCGAGGATCCGAAATAAACGGTACAGGGGAGTACAAGCCAACAGTACAATAGACTAACAAGTCCACCAAATGACAACGATGTTCATTACTCAATAATGACTACTGAACCTACCACACTACTGAGTGCAACGAGGCCACTTTCCCTTCCTCACAGCATCCGGATCCTGCTCCATGGCAGCCTTGGCACGGCGCACACGCTCAAGCCTCTTCTCCCTCTCCCCCCTACGCTTAGCTGCATCCCTCATTCTTGCCTCTTCCTCATGCTGCTTTTGTGCTGCCTCTTCTTTGCGTCTCTTCTCCAAACGCTCCTTGTCCTCCGCAGCCCACTTTTTCATCCTCTCTACGTGCTCCTTGTCCTCCGGCTTCATCTCAGTGTCGATCCACTGCTCGAAGTCACATAGTGGTGGAGGCTCCTGCAAAATACGACTAAGTCAATTAGGTAATAAAATATAAATGATTTGTCATTCATGTATAGAACAAGTCATCAGCTTCTCACCATCAGTCCAATACGGATCTGTTTAGGTGTAGGGTCAAAGGCATAATTCTCACACATCCAATACCTCTGACCGTATGTGTGCTCCTCATCAGATATTGCGACCTTACAATCATCGCCGCAGTAGCACATGGGCACCGGAACACCGCTAGGCAATGGCAAACGGGCAAAGGCATTGCCCGTGAGAGGCTGCCTACAATCATCAACGCAATAACAAATGAACATAACACAAAATTACTTCATTAAAACAGACAAATAAATCAACAATGTACCGATCTTACCTTGCCTTACTAGCTTTGCCACGCCGCGGCATCCTAACAATAAAAAATATGTCAACGCTACACATACATTCATGATTAATTATAAATCTACATAATGACGTAACAAATATTACACAAAAAAATGTACACAAAATGAACAAAATATTAAGCAAAACAGATATAAAAGTCTAATACATGAACAAATCCATCATTAATTAACAACTAACGTCACGACAGTATCAAAATAAATATTGTCTACAAACCCTAACTTACAAAAATATGGTTCAATCCTACATTGCAAATATGGATAAAGAACAATCATATGGATCAAAATACCTCTTGTAGACAAGTTTGATTGGGGGAGGGAGATGAAGAGAGGAGGAATGAAATGGATTGGATTGGATTGAATTGGTTTGGGAGAAGAGAGGAATGAGGAGGAGCCTGCTGCTCGGCGCGGCGGCCAGATCTAGATTGGCTTTGCCGCGCCACCCCGCCTGGCGCGGCAAAGCCGTTGGCCGCGCCAGGCCGCCTGGCGCGGCAAACGCACTAGCCGCGCCAGCCCGCCTGGCGCGGCAAACTGACAGGCGGGGCCCAAGCGGGCCTGCGTGGCCGGCCGGTGCCACGGTGGCACTTTTGCCGCGCCGCCATGCATGGCGCGGCTAACGCTTTTGCCGCGCCATGCGGCACGGCGCGGCAAAAGGGTTAGTTTTGAAAAAAAAAATTAAACAGTGTTAATTATGAAATTTTTTATTTAATTGGGTTATTAATAAAAAAAAATTCGCAGGGAGACGCGCACGGCGCGGCACGGCAGCCACGCCGCCCGCCTGCCCTGCCTCTTGGCGAACTTGGCCCGGGTTTCGTGGCGATTTACGGACGGTGGCGCCCGGCTCTCCAGTACGTGTACGTAGTCCACTAGTCTCCGGTGTGGATGGATGTGCTCGGTCACGCCCCGTGACGGGCGACGGTGACACCAGGCCCTAGATCGGGAAAGTGAGAATTTTTTTTCAACTGTAGCACTTTCGTTTGTATTTGATAAATATTGTCTAATTATGTGCTAACTAGGCTCAAAAGATTTGTCTCGTGATTTACAACTAATCTGTGTGATTAGTTATTTATTTTACCAATATTTAATGCTTCATATATACGTCTAAATATTGATATGATGATGATGTGACGAAGAGAGAGTTAAAAAAAAGTTGATACTCCCTCCGTCCACGAATAAATAGATTTCTAGAGTTGTTCTAAGTCAAACTTTTTAAACTTTGACCGGATTTCTAGAAAAAACTATCAATATTGATAATCTCAAATTCGCATCATTAGATATACCATAGAGTATATTTTCATAATATGTTCATTTTATACCATAGATATTATTATTTTTTTCTATAAAGTTAATCAAAGTTTAAAAAGTTTGACTGACACGGATTCTAAAAATTGATTCTTTCGTGGACAGAGGAGAGAGGGAGTAGTTTGAGGCAGAGTGCACAAGGCCGATGCGCCGTCCAGCCGTGCCTGCATCCGCAGGTGCGAGTGCGATCGTCGTTGGAAGTCATCGAGAGCTTGCAGCATCATTGGTAGTACGTGCGGGCGTGCGGGCATAGTCGCTGCGATTATAATGTCCCGTTCAGGTATCAAAGGCCATCAGCTTGCAGCATCATTGGTAGTACGTGCGGGCGTGCGGGCATGTCCCGTTCAGGTATCAAAGGCCATCATCAGGTCAGATCCATGGACCATGCATGGTTGAGGGGGGACACGAGAGTATTCGGAGCAGAGACGCATCCGGATCGCCGGCCGGGCGGATCGGAATTGATGGCGCGGCGTCGTCGATCGTACTATTCTTTGACGCGACAATACCTGCTCAGGCAAAGGCCTAGTACTAGAAACAACCAATCGCTGTACTGTAGTACTACTCCATCCTCCCTTCGTCCCTAAATAAAGTGTCGTCATTGGTGTGCGTGTCACGTGTTTGACTCAATTTGTAGAAAATATGTGCAATATTTATATCTTCAAATAATTTTGTTAAAAAACTAGATGTAAATATCTTCACGATCATACTAATTACTTACCATAAATATTAATATATAATTATCGGCAACTTTTTCTCAGGAAGCGAGAACTACACTTATTTAGGGACGGAGAGAGTACAGTACTGGGCAGCAGTATTACTGCGCCGCTACGAGTAGTTACCACTAGCTAGTGCTACGAGTGCTCCTGCTCCTACGAGCCACCCCTTCCATGCGTGCATCATCACCGCTCACCTCGCCGGCCGGCCCGGCCATCATGGTGCTCGAGAGCACTCGCTGCTCGCCCCCTGGTACTAGCATTCATTCACTCGCTGATCGCTGCAAAAGAGTGAGCGACCAAGAAAGAATACTCGGTGGTGGAGCTGCAGACCTGACCTGCATTGCCACCCAATGCATTTTTTGCAGCGGGCTCTTTGACAAGCTTTGCGGATGTTGAAGCTAGCATCGGTCAACAGTCTTGCAACTTCTCATTACCTGGCAATCAGGCAATGGATAGCACCGGTTCAAGTGCTCAACAGATAACATCACGTTTTTCAGATGGAAAACACAAGTAGTTATTATCTGCCCAAACAAACCCCCAAACCTCGCTCTCTGCCGCCGGCAGGTCTAGGTGAAAGCAGAAGCCAGACCAGAGTGCCACACCACGAGCTTCTCCGGTGCATCATCTATCCGTGCATGTTTCTTTTCCGAGGCCGCTTCACTGTGTGTGTGCATGGTGCAGCGGCTGAAGAGAGAGGTGACGCGTGGGCGAGGACGAGGACAGCCGGGAGATGGGAGAGCCAGCCAGCCATGCCTGCTGCCTTGTTCTGCTGACTGCTGCTCATCAGCCCATGTAGCCATGTAGCTCTGCTGACTGCTGCCCATCGGCCCATGTACGAGTGACCACACGCACCAGCTGCCAGCCATCGATGTCTCTCCGGAGTCAGGTGCCGTGCCGTGCCCATGCATGGGCATGGCCGGCTGGCAGCCGTGTCGGAGGACTCTGGCACTGGCAGTGGAGGCCGCGCAGCCGTGCCGTGCCCATGCAGTGCCGGCCCTATAATTTTGAAGGCCCTCTGGGGACCTCATCGTAATGGCCCCTCTAAACTATATATAAAATCGTATAATATATATATATATATATGCTAATTTATCATGTTTGATAATTATCAAGAAACAATGTACTTTAAAATGATAGTATATGTACACTTTTGGAACTAATATGATTACCTTAATGGAGAATAAAACATAATATCTTGCTTCTCATAAAAATATATTTCTTCGGGCATTTCTTGATGCAAAATCATCAAGGACAGTGTTGAGATCAATAGTGTCCAAGATATCCTTCTCGATGGCGCACATAGCCAAGCCATTTAGCCTTTCTTGTGACATAGTTGATCTCAAATAGTTGATTGCTTCACCGTTGGACCGGCTATAGCTAAAGGCATAGGGGTCTTACATATTTAGGTCTGGGCCCCCATTGCGTCTGGGCCCTAGGCCGTCGCACTCGGTGCACCCCATAGGGCCGGCACTGTGCCCATGTCCATGTGGTGGCATCGTTCAGCCACACCTCCTGGCATGATAATTGATAGGTGGACTATGCAAACCCCCTTCTCCTTCCTCTTGTATTCTTTCCGCCCGTACATGGATGAAGATTTGTAATTTTTATTTGTGGGGTGGATAGATCTCTGTCAAGAGGATTACCGCTCTTTTTACTATCGTCTGTAGCAAATTAGGTCAGAGTTCTAGTTGTTTTAGCTATATCAGTTATGATACTATTATGGACTAGGTATTGTATCTTTGTATATGTTAGCTTATCAATCGTTGGACGTTGTTTTTTAATCTCCTTTTAGTGTAATAGATGGTACTTCTTTTAAGTGGAATAAAGCTCCACGATAGTACGATACATAAGTACATAACTAAATGCAGTAGCGGATCCAGGATTAAAATTGACCTATGGCGGACTACTACTAGTAAACTCTATAGAAAAGTTACCATGCGCGAAAATTATTACATATACTACAGCCATTTAATCTTTTAAAATTTGTTTAAACAATGCATGATAATTAGCAATATCAGTTTAAGTGTATTTTTAGTCTATCTGAACGTTGTATAGATTATTTAAAATTATATTTAGACCGTTTAATTTAGCGTTTAGCACTTGGTGCACATGCAGCATGGGAACGTAGGAGTATAAGAGATAAAATAAATCATTAGAAAAAAAGAAGCCTCCAGAGTTAGATGATAAAAATAATATTGTAGCATTCTTTCTTATTTTTTGTGTGTGATGAAAAGGGTACTTCAGGTGTAGAATGTAATCGCTGGATCATTGAGACAAACATTTGTTTTCTGCCACACTGCTTAACCCAGCAGTGGCCAGTGGGAATGTCCAACACTGCAGCCAACAGGACGAGTTTTCTTCAGTTTGTAATCGTGGTAGAGCGATCAGAGATTCAGCCATTTAGGATTGGTCACTAATGGGTGGATGTCTGACGCCTGTAGGCGTTCACGAAGGAGAACCGCCGAGCACAGAGCGTTAGATAGTACATAGCTCTTCACCTTCCACCTAGGCCGGTGGGCCCTGAATGCGTGGGCCTCACATCACATGGACGTAGCCCAATAGACCCAACGAAAACTCGTCCACTCATCCGCACAACGGTCGCCTTCCTCCACAATCTACTCGCAAAAGAACGAACAGAGAAACAACTGTAGAGGTCCGTCATGGCTACCAGGTCCGTGGGGGCTTGCCGGCGGGGAGGTATGGTGACCGCCAGAGCTCGCCATACTGGTGGATCCGCCCCTGACTAAATGTTTTGGTTTTTTTCTTGGTGTTTGTAGTTCTGATGTGCGTGGCAACTATAGGCCTTAAGGATCAATATGGATGTTTCTTTTATTGACCAAATACTAAGGGCCCCTTTGGTTCACGGGAGCGCCAAAGGAAAAATGCAGGATTCCTCCGTTCATAGGAAAGGGAAATCTTCCTGTGTCTATCTATTTCTGTGTTTGGCCGTTGTTGCCTTGGTGAAAGGTCCTTGTTTGGTTTTGGTAATTGAGTGACAACTTAGGTGGACTAATATGTGTTTAAAGTGAATTACACAGGTGATTAGTCCACAGGTGATCATGTGTGAGCAACATATGCCATAGAGGAGAATTGGCTTGGAGGATGTTGCAATGCTCATGCATGAAGATGAAGAAGGAGCTTAATGCATATGTGACATGACATGTGGTCATATGGCTAAGATGGAGAAGATCAAGGCAAGACTTGGCTTGATGGACCGGTTGCGAAGGTGAAGGGCAAGTTGAGGCTTTGAAGCCGTTGGTACCGAGTGTCGGGAGGCTTAAGCAAGACTTGGCGCCGAAGGACCAAAGCGATGGTGAAGAGCAAGTGATGTCAAGATCGATGGACCATGGAGGCCATGTGATGATATGAAGTGGATCATATCATTTGAAGATAGGTTGGTGCATGTGTTGCATCAACACCGAAGGAGATGGAATGGAATGCGCAAGGCAAAGGTATATTTGTAGGGCATTTCATTTCACCGGTCATAGGTGTGTAGAGAAGATTATGACCGGGTTTAGGATAGATGGCCGTACTATTAAGAGGAGCAAACTTGTTTGCATATCGGTCATCTAGTGCCACTTGAGCGATCTAACTTTGCGATGTTACTATGATCGAGTGGCGTGGTGAGTGCAAGTGAAAATCCTTTGAAAAATGATTGTGAAAATGCTAACACACTTGCACAAGATGATGAACACTTGGTGGTGTTAGCACATTTGCAAAGGAGAAGTTGTTGAAATAGTTTTGGATCAACTCAGAGATGGAAATGAAGTTTTCTGTGTGTTGTCGGTGGTACCGACCTGGGGGTGTCGGTAGTACCGACCCAGGAGGGCTGTTTGCAGCCTCTCTGGATGTGGCTCGTTTTTGGCCTGGCGGTGGTACCGCTATTACCTCGGTACTACCGCCGGCGGTGGTACCGACCAGGGGTCGGTGGTACCGTGGCCCTGAAGGGGTTTTGCGGAGCTCTCTGGAAGTGGCCAGTTTTGGCCTACCGGTAGTACCGCCATTACCTCGGTAGTACCGCGCTCGGTACTACCGACTCAAGGCCGGTGGTTGGCAAGTTTGCGGAGCTCTCTGAGTTGAGTGGAAGATGACCTGGCGGTGGTACCGCCATAGGGCCGGTACCACCGGGCTTGGAAGTACCGACCAGGGGGTCGGTAGTTCAAGAGTCAGGAGGAAGTTTTTGAATGCGTTCGAAAGTAGCCTGCCGGTAGTACCGCCATAGGGCCGGTACTACCGACCTCGGAGGTACCGACCAGAGAGTCGGTGCTTCGCCTAAAACAGCGGGCCTTGTGGTAACGGCTAGTTTGACTAAGCCGGTAGTACCGCCCAGGAAGGGTCGGTACTACCGACCGAGGCGCAGGAAAAGGGAAACGGCTAGTTGGCCGCTCCCCTCTATAAATAGGAGTTGAGGCCGGCTTAGGGCCGGCTGCTGAGCACTCCAAAGCCTTGGTGGCTTGAGTGGATGTGCCTGGGAGCCCTCTAACTCGCTTGTGCTTGCTAGTGCGCGAATCTATTGCGAGTGAGCGATTCTAGTGCGTTGCTTTGAGAGATAGCATTGAGTGGCACTAGGTGTTCGAGTTGCAAGCCGGTGGTGCTTATTACTCTTGGAGGTTGCCACCTCCTAGACGGCTTGGTGATCGAGTCTCCGTCGTGAAGCCCGCGTGAAGATTGTGCGTGGCTCCGAAGAAGGATTGTGAGGGGCATTGTGCTCGCCCCGCGGGGATCGCGAAGAGCAACTCTAGTGGATTGCGCGTGTCATTGAGTTACCCTCACTTGTGGGTGAGTTCTTGCGGCGCTCGAGTGTCGAGCTAGGTGTGGTGCCTATTAGCCGCCGAATTACCAAAGTGTGTGGTCGACACAACGGGGACTAGCTTGGTGGCAACCAAGTGAACCTCGGGAGAAAAATCACCGTGTCAACTTCGTGTTCATCTTCTCGGTGGTTTGCAAACTCTTTTCACTAGCTTGTATTTACTTGTTCATATACATGTGCTAGTTGCTCTTATGATTAGTTGGCTTGTGTAGCTTGCTAGTTACCTTCCTTGCTTGTGTAGCATAGAAGTTGATCCCATGAGTGACTAGTTGACTTGTAGTCTTGCTAGTCACATTGCTTAGTTTGTGTAGCTAAGTTGAGCTCTCTAATTTGGCTTGTGTAGCCTTGTTATTGAGCATTGCTAGTGAGCTTAGGCTTTGTGCTTTTTGCTTAGTGGCATGTGTAGGAGCTCCCCGGTTGTTTGAGTACTAGTTGCTTAGGTTTGTGTAACCTTGCAAGCTAGAATTGTTTAGGTGAGCTCTAGCTAGCCCGACACCTTATTTGCTTTGTTTAGGATCTTTTATAAGGTGTCATAGAGTATAAGTAGAGGGGTGTAGTCTTGGCTAGACCGATAGATTTAATTCCGCATTTGTTTCGGCTAGCCATTCCGCTGCAATTAAGTTTAAGTTTTTAGAAAAGACTATTCACCCCCCCTCTAGTCCGCCATCTCGACCCTTCAATTGGTATCAGAGCGAGGTCTCTCATTTGTGGTCTTCACCGACCCGAGAGGATGGCGTCTAGTGGGCTAGATGATGTGTGTGATACACATATTTTTGATGGCACACACTTTGCACAATGGAAACATCATATGCTTGATCATTTTCGTGCAAAGGGGCCAAAGTTTTGGTGGATTATCACTAGTGGTCTCTCTCATATCTTGGACCATAAAAATCTCACCAAAGCTCAAAAGGATCTCTTTGAGCTTGATGCAAATGCTTATTGTTATCTAATGGATGCATTGAGTTTTGAGTTGTTTTACAAGATCAACTCCAAAGGGACCGCCCATGAGATGTGGGATTCCATCAAGACCACCTTCGGTGATCCCTCCACGTTTGATGATGGCAAGTTCATAAAGGAGGATGAACCGGTGGTACATGAGGATGTTGAGCATGACCGCAACATAGTTGTTGTGGAAGATTGCTCCACCTCATGTTCAAGTGATGCAATCAATAAAGATACTTCAAGCACACTTGACAAGATGGAAGATGATGCCTCAAGTGATGCAAGTGATGATACAACCTCAAGCACACTTGATGGTAATGATGGTACATGCTCCAATGATGATGCTACCACAAGCTCTCCAACATCATCATATTGCTTCATGTCACAAGGTGACACTAAGGTATCAAATTGCAATGTGATTGATCATGATTCCTATGATGAGCTTGTTAGTAGACTTGCTAGCATGACCATTGCCTTAGAAAATGAGTTAGCTAAAAATGAAAAATTAGAAAAAGAAAACTCATTTCTAAAGAACACATGTGAACAAACAAAGCATCTACTTTATGTTAGTAGTTGTTCACATGAGGAGCTTAAATTGACTCATGAGGAACTATGTGTTGCTCATGATAACTTGGTGCAAGACCATGCTTTTCTCACTAGTAAACTTTCTAATGAACAAATTAAAACTAGTGAGAGCTCATCACATGGGTCATTTGATCAATCACATATTTGTGCTAACCCTTGTGATGTAGGCAAGAAGAATGTATCCACCTCTTGCAATGATTTAATATCTATGCCATGTTCTTCACAATTAGATGCTTGTTCTACTTCTTTGTCTTGTGAGACTAACCTTTTGAAGGAGAACAATGAGCTCAAACTTGAAGTGAAGAACTTGAGCAACAAGTTAGAGAGGTGGTGTAAATCAAAGGTCACCCATGAGCACATGATGAAGAATCAAAGAAGCTATGGTGACAAGAGTGGCATTGGCTTCAACAAAAGCAATGCCAAGGGCAAGAAAATGAGGAAGCAAGAAGAAAAGAAGCTATCTCATTTCATGTGCTATCAATGCCATGAGATGGGACATCTTGCAAAAGCTTGCCCCAACAAGAAGAAGCCCCAAGCTCAAATCAAGAACAACCATCATGATGGTGACTTGATGAAGAAGAAGAAAACAAGAAGGGGCGGAAGAGCAAGGCATCCAACTCATATCCATGATGCCAAGATGATGATGAGCAAGAATGAAGAAAAGAAGAAAGATTTGGCTCACATCAAATGCTACAAGTGTGGTGACATGGGACACTTTGCCTCGAAGTGTCCTAACAAGCTTGAGAAGAAGGCTCAAGCAACTCATGAGAGGCAAGGCAATGAGAAGCAACAAATGAGCAAAGAAGAGAAGGCTCAATCCAAGAGAAGTTGTTACTCATGCCGGGAAAAGGGACACATGGCTCATTCATGTCCCCTAGGTATGATCCCTAAGCCTATTTCAATTATTAATGATTCTATGCTTAGGAAGGATGAAAATGGTACCTCTAAGGCTACTATTGCAACTCATCCCGCTACTCATACTAAGGCTATGCCTAAGTATGTTGCTCCTAACTTGAGAGGACCCAAACTAGTTTGGGTACCATCAAAAAGTGGATGAATGTGTGTAGGTACCATGGCATTGGAGGCTTGACTCAATTGATTTCATATTATTCATCATGTGATTGAGTCAAGTAATGAAGCCTAGTGCTATCCATCCCAATGCCAAGACAAAAGAGTGAAGTCCAAGTGCAAAACATACAAGTGCAAAAGATCAAGTTGTGGTGATTGATTGGAAATATTTGAAGGCTTGCAATCAAGGTGAGTAGAAGCTTGCTATTTCATGATCATGAGCTACTAAGGTATATCTCTAGTTGATCATGTTCTTTTAAATGCATATGAGATGATTGAATCGGATATATATGCATATGTTGCTTGCTATAAGATGATTGAATGGATAAATTGCTTAGTGATCAAAATTGAGTTAGTTTGAATGGATATGTTCATGAGACTTCTTTTAGTAAGTGATTTGAATGGATATATGTCTTGTGAGAGTATTCAAACATGTTAGCTCAAGTTTGATTCATATTGGTAGAGTATAGCTCAATTGCTCAAAGTTGTCAAAAATCTGAAATCTGAGCTAGCTGTGATAATAGCCATGTTTGAATGATCAAATCTATTTGGATTGGCTTGAAATTTGGTACACATGCTCTACACTTGTGATATTAGTCGCTGTGCAAAATTCATGATTATTGGATAAGATGTACTTTGGTTTTGGAGTAGATCTTGTCAACTATTGTGCAGCAGTTTTCAGCATGTAGTACTATGGAAAGAATTGAAATCTGGTAGCAATCTAGAAAGCCAATGAAGCTCAAATTTTTATGGCTGCTAGAACACTTAGAGAGGCATATCTCCACCAAATTTCATAGTCATTAGACTTATATTTTGGGAGATATGCATGTTTCTTTAAGAAGGACAGAATCTGCCAGAAAAGTGACAAATATTGGATTAATCTAGAGTCACTTTGATTAAAAGGCCCTCAAGTTGGAATCATGTTTATAAAGTGGTTGAGGGACCTATGTTTGGTTTTGAGATGAGCTAGAAGTATGGCAAATATGAGTACAAGTTCATGTGATTGGGAAGTGTATTTGGCACACATTTGGTACTCAAATTGAAGATCAAGACCAACATCAAGATGAAGATAAAGATCAAGCTCTAGTATCAAATTGAAGATCATTTGGAAGAAAGAAAAGGACTCAAAGAGGAATTCAAAGTCACATTTTCAAGAAGAGTTTAATTGGATCAATCAAACAAGGTCAATTCAAGTGAGTATCAAGGATGGTTCTTTGGAGAGAGGTCACTTCTCCCTTTTTGTAGGGGCTTGCCGCCTTTGGTAGGTTAACCAAGTATGATACTTGGAAGGCCAATATGGAAGTGGTGATTCAAAGGATATTTGAGATGCTTAGTTGAAGCAATAAAAGGATTGACCAAGCAAAGCAAGCAACATGCAAGATAGTAAAGCAAATCATGACAATTCAAGTGGTATTCTTATGCAAGCTATGTTCAAATGAAGAAGCAAGCCAACCACAACAAGATAGTGCACTTGATCATATGTGTGAAGATTTGTTCTAATCAATTGGTATCTATTGGTCTTCACCATGGACTTCACATTGCTATTTGGAGCTTAATTGGAATCAAAATGACTATCCTCTACTCCAAGATAGCAAAGGTATCATTGTAATGTGCATGATCATATTCATCCCTTACTAGTATGCGGTTAGTGCATATAGTACATGCTCAATAGGATCATGCATAACAATTGAAAAGTTTAAATTCATAGCCTACCACTATTGCTTGATTGACTATATGATCTAGTGGATAGTATGTGAATTTGTTCATGAGCTAGTGAACCCAAGTACTTGATCTAGAAGATGAACATTCAAGTGTCTAATTCAACATGAGTAAGATAACCATTGAAAGATGTGTGAAGAAGCTTACTCTAGAGCAAACCGAGTTAGATATCTTATGCAATATTGCCTAGTTCAAGTCACAAATGAGAAGCTCATGAAGACGACAAGAGTTCAAGAAGAAGACAATAATGCAAATGGATATCAAGTTTAAACTTCCATTCAATTGGTATCCTACAAGACTTCAAGTGATCCTCAACTTTAAGTGATCAATTCAAGCAAAACATCCCTCACCATCAAGAGCTCAAGTTTATCAAGTGGATGACCCATGCTATGACATAGGGGAGGTGCCCCACCTATTGGTATCAAGGTCAAAGATCCTACACATGGTGTCATTCCAACACATATGGTGGTGTCCATCAAAAATGAAGACTCAAGTATCATCCATCTACCCTAGTCCAACCCTTTGTATCAAGAGAAGCATACCTTTTATGGTCATTGATGACAAAGGGGGAGAAGTTATGGAAAAGATATGTGGAAAAGATATGTCAATTATGATATGTCAAGGACAAAGAGGGAGAAAAGAAGATGGACATGGATCAAGAGGGAGCAAGATTGAAGGAACAAAATTCTTGGACAATGAGAGCACACAAGTAGGGGGAGCAAGCTCATGAACTTGGTTGTTGCATTTGATATGTGCATAATCATGTGCTTGCTTGCATTGCATAAGTTTTAAAATTTTATATGCATGCTTGTGTGGTATATGCTAGTTATAGGATTTAATTGATGAATTGATAACTAGCATGCATAGGTTAATAGCTAGACTTGTGCTTTTAATGCAAAACTAGACCCTTGCTATTAATGTTGATCTCACGGGGTTTTCTAGTTTTTATGATGTCTAGCTACTCTTCGATGCTAAGGATGAATCAAAATGTGGTATGCACGCTTCAAAGGTAAAATTTCATCATGTATACCTTAGCATCACTTAGTAGTGCTAACACTCCCACAAATTTCATATTTATGCATGTGTGCAAGCTTGAAACCAAACCATTTGAGCACACATGTAGGGGGAGTTAACACTACAAAGTCGGATTGTATGGTGCTTATCCAAATTCTCGTATATGGTCTTAATGTTGGATAAGTAACATAGAATCCAAAGGAGCTTAATTTCCATATCTTTGTAGAGTTGTCATCAATTACCAAAAAGGGGGAGATTGAAAGGTCCTTGTTTGGTTTTGGTAATTGAGTGACAACTTAGGTGGACTAATATGTGTTTAAAGTGAATTACACAGGTGATTAGTCCACAGGTGATCATGTGTGAGCAACATATGCCATAGAGGAGAATTGGCTTGGAGGATGTTGCAATGCTCATGCATGAAGATGAAGAAGGAGCTTAATGCATATGTGACATGACATGTGGTCATATGGCTAAGATGGAGAAGATCAAGGCAAGACTTGGCTTGATGGACCGGTTGCGAAGGTGAAGGGCAAGTTGAGGCTTTGAAGCCGTTGGTACCGAGTGTCGGGAGGCTTAAGCAAGACTTGGCGCCGAAGGACCAAAGCGATGGTGAAGAGCAAGTGATGTCAAGATCGATGGACCATGGAGGCCATGTGATGATATGAAGTGGATCATATCATTTGAAGATAGGTTGGTGCATGTGTTGCATCAACACCGAAGGAGATGGAATGGAATGCGCAAGGCAAAGGTATATTTGTAGGGCATTTCATTTCACCGGTCATAGGTGTGTAGAGAAGATTATGACCGGGTTTAGGATAGATGGCCGTACTATTAAGAGGAGCAAACTTGTTTGCATATCGGTCATCTAGTGCCACTTGAGCGATCTAACTTTGCGATGTTACTATGATCGAGTGGCGTGGTGAGTGCAAGTGAAAATCCTTTGAAAAATGATTGTGAAAATGCTAACACACTTGCACAAGATGATGAACACTTGGTGGTGTTAGCACATTTGCAAAGGAGAAGTTGTTGAAATAGTTTTGGATCAACTCAGAGATGGAAATGAAGTTTTCTGTGTGTTGTCGGTGGTACCGACCTGGGGGTGTCGGTAGTACCGACCCAGGAGGGCTGTTTGCAGCCTCTCTGGATGTGGCTCGTTTTTGGCCTGGCGGTGGTACCGCTATTACCTCGGTACTACCGCCGGCGGTGGTACCGACCAGGGGTCGGTGGTACCGTGGCCCTGAAGGGGTTTTGCGGAGCTCTCTGGAAGTGGCCAGTTTTGGCCTACCGGTAGTACCGCCATTACCTCGGTAGTACCGCGCTCGGTACTACCGACTCAAGGCCGGTGGTTGGCAAGTTTGCGGAGCTCTCTGAGTTGAGTGGAAGATGACCTGGCGGTGGTACCGCCATAGGGCCGGTACCACCGGGCTTGGAAGTACCGACCAGGGGGTCGGTAGTTCAAGAGTCAGGAGGAAGTTTTTGAATGCGTTCGAAAGTAGCCTGCCGGTAGTACCGCCATAGGGCCGGTACTACCGACCTCGGAGGTACCGACCAGAGAGTCGGTGCTTCGCCTAAAACAGCGGGCCTTGTGGTAACGGCTAGTTTGACTAAGCCGGTAGTACCGCCCAGGAAGGGTCGGTACTACCGACCGAGGCGCAGGAAAAGGGAAACGGCTAGTTGGCCGCTCCCCTCTATAAATAGGAGTTGAGGCCGGCTTAGGGCCGGCTGCTGAGCACTCCAAAGCCTTGGTGGCTTGAGTGGATGTGCCTGGGAGCCCTCTAACTCGCTTGTGCTTGCTAGTGCGCGAATCTATTGCGAGTGAGCGATTCTAGTGCGTTGCTTTGAGAGATAGCATTGAGTGGCACTAGGTGTTCGAGTTGCAAGCCGGTGGTGCTTATTACTCTTGGAGGTTGCCACCTCCTAGACGGCTTGGTGATCGAGTCTCCGTCGTGAAGCCCGCGTGAAGATTGTGCGTGGCTCCGAAGAAGGATTGTGAGGGGCATTGTGCTCGCCCCGCGGGGATCGCGAAGAGCAACTCTAGTGGATTGCGCGTGTCATTGAGTTACCCTCACTTGTGGGTGAGTTCTTGCGGCGCTCGAGTGTCGAGCTAGGTGTGGTGCCTATTAGCCGCCGAATTACCAAAGTGTGTGGTCGACACAACGGGGACTAGCTTGGTGGCAACCAAGTGAACCTCGGGAGAAAAATCACCGTGTCAACTTCGTGTTCATCTTCTCGGTGGTTTGCAAACTCTTTTCACTAGCTTGTATTTACTTGTTCATATACATGTGCTAGTTGCTCTTATGATTAGTTGGCTTGTGTAGCTTGCTAGTTACCTTCCTTGCTTGTGTAGCATAGAAGTTGATCCCATGAGTGACTAGTTGACTTGTAGTCTTGCTAGTCACATTGCTTAGTTTGTGTAGCTAAGTTGAGCTCTCTAATTTGGCTTGTGTAGCCTTGTTATTGAGCATTGCTAGTGAGCTTAGGCTTTGTGCTTTTTGCTTAGTGGCATGTGTAGGAGCTCCCCGGTTGTTTGAGTACTAGTTGCTTAGGTTTGTGTAACCTTGCAAGCTAGAATTGTTTAGGTGAGCTCTAGCTAGCCCGACACCTTATTTGCTTTGTTTAGGATCTTTTATAAGGTGTCATAGAGTATAAGTAGAGGGGTGTAGTCTTGGCTAGACCGATAGATTTAATTCCGCATTTGTTTCGGCTAGCCATTCCGCTGCAATTAAGTTTAAGTTTTTAGAAAAGACTATTCACCCCCCCTCTAGTCCGCCATCTCGACCCTTCACTTGGATTTCGCGAAAACAAGAGCTCAACGTAGATGTTTTCTTTCCTGTGTTTTTGTGAGAGTGAACCAATCCTCCGGAACAAATCCTCCGATTTTCCTGTGTCTACCAAAGGGACGATGACGTCACCAATCCTATCCTTCATTTCACCTCTTGTTCACCTGTGAGCCAAAGGAGGCCTAAGTGCCGGGGGACCACAAAAGGGGTACCCCAATCAACGCAAAATAAATAAGTTAAATCTAGAGCACCAATTAATAAGAGGTCTAACTAGTCCCACCCCTCGAGGCCTACAACGCCAGCACGCCGCTGAGAAGCCCGCGCCCGCCAAAGCCTTCCAACCGCATCATGGTATCTTACCAC